>JAHBCN010007688.1:0-42046 GCA_019359885.1 Listronotus oregonensis | reverse complement strand
TTCCGGGAAATGGCGGTTGGCGGAGTCGAAAAGGGAATTTTAAATTTTGGAAATAAGGAGGTTTACGACCCATTATTAGGATCTTTTTTTTTGGGGTAAGTTGATGTAAACGACGATTTTTATAACCTCACAGGGGGTTTTTTTCCAAAGGGGAGCGGGCATCTTTGGGGTACTGAAAAAAACGGTTATGCGTAATACCAGTAGCAGTCCTTGGCTGAACCGTCATTAAGCTGAGCTTGCATTGTTTAAAAATTTTTTTGGAATTTGGGGGGGTTTTGAGCCCAACACTAGATTTCTCACCAACGAAGCCCTGGAAAGCTCTGTCGGAAAAGGGGGGGAGTACTGGCAAATTAGCCCTTTGGGGGAGCCAGAGCCAAATAAAAGAAAAAGACTCCAGGGGGGTGTTTAAAGGGTTTTCCCCATAACCAAAAATTTTTTATCTATGACCATAACCTCAACCATAACCACAGTTTTTTATAATTTTTGTTTCTGGGTTTTTAAAAAAAATATAATGTTTTTTTTTATATTTCTATTAGTGTAGCCATAGTATAAAAAAAAAGATGGGAAAAACCCCAGTAGAAATAATTAATTGATTAATTATGGAAGCCCCCAAAAATTATCAATCGGAAAGCAGAGGAAATTAGATAGAAAGATACCAAATTGCGACATGTTTTAAAAAAAGAAAGGGGAATAACTTCCCCCCCTTCCCCAAAACTGGGTAACTTATTTCATATCTGTAAGTTTCTTTTTATTAGTCATTAATAACATAACAACAAGTATCCTTTTTATTAAATACATTAATTTTTAAAAAAAAATGTTTTTGTATCTCGTATGGTATGGGTGCTTCTGCATTTAAACTGACTGTTTTTTTTATTTTTAGAATTTAGTAATATGTAATTCGGGCCCTTTTTTTGGATTAACAGAAGAAATTTTTTTATGAACACTTCAGCAAACGGGGCATTCTTACAGAAACCACTTTATTTGGTAAATCATGCTGTTTCGTATCATACAATAACATTGAATCAGCCATAAATGCTTACAATGCTTTTAATGGCAAATTGAACATAGCTCAAGATAATAAGGTCATTTATTTACTTTATGTAAAGTGTTTAACTCGAATGATCAGAAAGTTTGGGGTCGTTCCTCCCGGGTTAAAACTCTTACAAGATTACATTGATACTGACGAAGAAAATAGGCTACTTAAATTCTGTAATTTTGAAGAGGGGTATCAGGCAGTATGAAAATGACTAGTAAAACATTTTGGTTTTGAATTTAGGTAAGTTTTTATTTCTAAGAAAAAACCTAAAAGCAAAGAAAAATGTCAACCTTAATATGATGAGCCTCAATATAAAGTTTTGTCGATTTAAAAAATTTTCAAAATTCCCTAGTAGCTATTGTAAAATATACCTTTACATTTGATACATAGGTATATCAAAAACCTCTTTGTAAAGAATTTTTAATCATTGCAAAATATACATACAAAGAATATTTTCTAATTCTTTCTTCAGTTTCTTTATATCAAGGTTACACTGTAAATCCAACCTTTAAAGGATCATCATCCAGAATAAATTAAAATTGCTGTTTTAATATAAACAGCATTGCCTTCGACAACAGCACATTTTCTAGGTCTTAATCCATAATTACAATAAATATAAATGGGGGTGTCTTACAGTGGCCTAATATACAAGGTAGACTGTTTTAAAAATGACTACAGAACGCCAGCTTCTCTGAATTTCAATTTTTTTTTATGAAAAGCTCATGAAATTAGAAAAAGATTGTCGAACCCGAGATTTTTTTTTAAATTCTGCCCCAATTTGAAAAAGTGGCAACTGATATTTTGGCCTGAATATTGTTACTCGGGGGTTTTACGGGGTCACCAATCATGAATATGAGGTAGAAATTTAAAAAACTAAATCCAAGATGGCGGATCCCAAATGGGGGTATCAAAATAGTTAAAATATGGGGAATATGGATAAAACATTTTACTTAGAGGTTTTGTGGTCACTAATCACGAATCTGAGGTCAAAATTGGAAAAATTTAAAATCCAAGATGGCTAATCCAAAATGGCAAATCCAAAATGGCGCGTATTAAACTAATATACACTAAAAATATGGAGAATATGCTATAAATATTTTTTTATTTGCAATATATAGAAAAAATATTTGAGGGAGTTTGTTATAGAATATTAAAAAAATTATAGTGTTACAAAAAAAAATTATTTTAATTGAAAAAAATAAAATTAATTAATTCATAATTCAAATTTATTCATAATTCATAATTTATTCATAATTTTACATATTTTATATATATATTACAATTTAGTTTTAGTATAATTTATGGTAAAAACCAAAGTCTTTTTTTTTTTTTACGGCACCTAGCTGAATTAACAGCTGTTGTGCCTAAAAATATTAGATATTTATATTAGATACAGACGTTATTATTGCAATAAGAAAAAAATATTTATAGGATTAATTAGAATAAAAAAACCTCACAATTGCTATACTGTTGAGTCAAAAAAAAAATACTATAAAAAAAATTCAAAAATTAAAAATGGTTATTACTACTTTTTTATTATATCTGAAAATCTGAAACAAATTATAGGATGTGTATATTTTTATAACGATTAATAAAATACGCCGAAGTTATACAGAGTATATGAAAAAAAAGAACTTATTATTATATATTTAATATCCTATTCTTTCAGCAAAATTTTTTTTTTTAAAATTTATAAATAAAATTATTAAAAATTTTTGAATTTCCCAGTAAAAAAAATATATTAACTTTTTGACCATCCTAAAATTTGAAATATATATTTAAATAAACTACATAACTATACCGGTGTTTTCAAAGGTGGTTCCCCACTATAACTTTTTTATTTTTTAAGATGGGAAAATGAAATTTGGGTGTCCATATATGACCTAAAAATGCATCAATGACGTGTTCAATTGTTTTTGACGTTTTCCGGTTTTACCGGACGTATTTTATGTCTTTTCCAGAAAGGTAAAAAGATTCCAAAATTTTATTTTAGACATAACTCAATTTTTTCAAATGGAACGATGGGGTCTCGTTGGCGTATTGAAAAGTGCATTTTTTGTGAATAATTTGATACCCCCACTTGATATTTTAAGTTAAATCAACACTAAAAAAGCAAAGGCATGGTAGTTGTTGCTTATAAAATTATTAAAACATCCGGGCCTGGATTAAGTAAAAGAGTCATATGCATTTCGATAATTTTTTCAGGTAGGCTTGAAAATCAACAAAAATGTAGTTATTTAAAGTTATTGATGTGTTTATTAATAAGGCATTTTGATTTAAATACCTATAAATACAATAATTAATAATAATATATTAATTATCATTCTTATAAGCAACAACTACTATGCCTTTTTTTTAGCTTTTTTAGTGTTGATTTAACTTAAAAGATCAAGTGTGGGGGTATCAAATTATTTACAAAAAAATGTTTTTCGAATGTGCCAACGAGCCACATCGCTTCATTTGAAAAAAATGAGTTATGTCTAGAAACAAAATTTTGAAATATTTTCACCTTTACGGAAAAGAAATAAAATACGAAATATAATTAAAACAATTTTTCCACGCCTCCTGGACTTAAAATTCGTTGTTTTAACGACGTCATGGCACCCTAGATTGAATTAAAAAAATAAATATTTTTAAAGGAAAATGTCAAAAGTTGACATATAGGGTGTCATTGTATTTTGGATGTCATTTTCTATCGAATAGATAAAAGAAATATAGGGTGTTCCATTAAAAATTCAAAGGTTGAGATCATTTCTGGTGAAACCGAAATCATCAGAAACAATTGAACACGTCGTTCAATGCATTTTTAGGTCATATATCGAAACGCCAAATTTAATTTGCCCATCTTAAAATAAAAAAAAAAAATGATGGGGGGGAACCACCTTTGAGAAACACCCGGTATAAATACCCAGACCAAATTTTTGTTTTTTATATACGTAAATAAAGTTACTACAATGATTTAAAAGTTAAAAAAAAAATGTTATGTACAACGTTTTTGGAACACTGTATAATTTTTTAAAATGCAATAACCAACGCCCTCTGGTATATATCTTCTATTATTTTTTTTCAATGTTGTAAATAGGAAAACATTTATAACATATTCTTCATATTTTAAGTGTTTTTCAATTTTGATATGTGTCATTTTGGATCCCCATCTTGGAAAGCCATTCTGGATTTCAAATGTTTTAAATTTTAAACTCAGATTCCTGATAAGTGACCACGAGAACCCCTGAGTAAAATGTTTTATTCAATTTCCCTGATTTTAAGTATTTTTCCATTTTGACACCCGCAAATTTGGATCCGCCATCTTGGATTCAAGTATTTTCAAATTTCGACCTCCTTTTTCGTAATTGGGTGAACCAAAACCCCCGAGTAACAATTTTCACGCCAAAATACCATAAAAGTAGATTTTACCCAAAGACCCCAAAATTTCAGTTGCCTCTTCTTCCAATTAATAATTTAAAAAAATATATATTTTTTTCTTTTTTAAACAAGGGTCCGACAATCTCAAAATTTCATGAGCTTTTCATTAAAAAAAAAATAAAATAAAATTCGGTAAAGCTGAGCTTTTTGTAGCCATTTTTAAAACAGTCTAGTCTAACTCAAGTGCCTGGAGGCCGCCTGAAAACCGGATTTTAAAAAACCGGTGACAAATGGATATATTTTGTGTCAAAGGAAACCGATTAATTAAATAATAAAAAAATAATAAAAAAATCGACAAAGAGCTCCTAATTATTTTTATTACTAAGCTTAAAAAGAGTGGAATTTATTAGTACCTACCTAATTATTTCAGTATTTTATTTTTGTGCTGTGGTTTAGTCAATTTTAGAAATTTTTGTCAAACATTGTTAAATAAATTACAAACAAATAAGCTATTTAAAAATTAAAAATATTAAAATAATGTTTTTATTGTTAAAATATTTTCTTGGGTTTCTGGACAAAATTTTAATTTTTCCCAAGTGTCCGGGTATTTAAAGTTTTTGTTTGGCGTCGTCAATTTAGGCCCTATATATAACCAAGCTTTGTAATACGGCGTATTCCATAAATCTAAAAATCGCGTGCGGTATTTAAATAGCGCCTTTCTTAAATTACAAACATTAGTGCTAAACAATACCATATCTCTATATAGTCCAGTAATTTAAGGGGCAAAGCTGTAAATAAATCTGTACAGTTTTCTTTTGTGGCGCAATTTTAGGTCTTCGAAAATGCTTTCAAGTGAAAAAAGTTTATTAACATTAACAGGTGGGAAAGGACTGAAAATGGCCCTTCAAGGCCCGAAAAATGGGTTTCCCGCTAATATCTGCCAAAATATGCAAATTGAAGAATTTTTGTTTAGACAAAAAATGAACATCGCCTTGTAGTCTACAAAAATGGTCCCTATATTTTTTTCGAAAAATCGATAGTTTTCGAGATAACGGGATCCAAAAGTCCCCTCATTTCAGCTGCCACTCTACCGCTAGAATGCCGCTATCTTCATGGATTCGCTTATAAGCGGGCGGACGAATTGTTCCATTACTCGGGCAATAATGTACATGTTTTAACCATTCAAAGTTCTTTGGAATGGGAAAACCCGTACCTATCATTGCATATGAGGTTGGGTCCATTCTGATTTTTCTAAAATATATAAAAAAGGGGTCAAATAATTTTTTTTACAATATTTTGGGAGTATCTCATTAATTTATTGATATTTTTTGAAAAAATGGATTGTTATTAACATTTCTTTTTTATAATGAGATCTTAGCAAGTGTTCAATGATTCCAGAAAATTTCCTTCACCATTTTTCTTGCGTTTTAATAAAAAATTGTTTTGCCCATCTGCATTTTTAGCCTACTACCAATCTATCCAGTGGAATGTTATGGATTTTTCGACGGCCGTTTTTTCGAAAAATATTGGTTTGGAAAAAATGGTAGGGACCATTTTTTATAGATTTCAAGTGATCTTCATTTTTTGTCCAAATAAAAAATTCCAAGTCCCATATTTTGGCAGATATTCGCGGAAAACTCATTTTTTGGGGGGCCATTTTCAGAGGGTTCCCACGTCGGAATCGTGAAAAACTTTCTCGCTCGAAATCATTCCAAGACCTAAAATTGCGCCACAAATGAAAACTGTACAGATTTATTTACAGTTTGTGTACTTTCAGATCTTCGTTTCTGGCCTAATAAGCGATTAAAAAAAAATTTCCCCAGAACTTGCCGAGATGGAGCATAACTCGATTATTGTTATATATGAAGGGTCAAACACTGACATCCGTCATTTCCTGAAATGATTATTCAGTACACGTATTGCCGACAAACAGCGTAATAATGAAGGGTTTCCAGCAAAAACCTGCCGGCATTTGCCCCCCTAAAACACTTGAGAAAGATTTTTTTAATACCTCGATGTGGCGCACGAGGGACGGGCACCCCAAAATTTTCGGATTCGCCGGATTTCTTCCGGCGGGCATGGCTTGCCCCCCAAAACTTACTTCTGGGCGCCACTGCATCTTGTAGATCCTATAGTCTTGTTTTGACGGATAAGACTTGGTCTATATTTTGCTTGTTTTCCTATGTGTCATTTTAATTTCTAAATAAAATCCAAAACTACAGGGGTTTCATAATAGACTACCCATTTTATTAGCTTAATAAAATTTTTAAAACTTAATAAAATCAATACTTTATTACACTTAATTATAATTTTACCTTTGGGATTTACTGTAACATACAACTTATTCTAACCTTTAAAAATTACGCCTTTAAATGACCGCCATTAGCTTCAAAGCTCTTTTCAAGATTTGACCAGAAATGATTCATGACAACATGAAGCAAAACCTGATCTATTGGGACTTTTAACAATTTGGACTTTGAGTTCTTGAATGTTTTCTGGACGATCTGTAAAAACCTTCATATTAAATAGACTCACAGAAAAAATTCCGGGTACCTCGAAGGCCAATTTAAATTCCCAAATCGTACAATGCGTCGCCCATTAAACACTTCTCGTAGAACTTTAGAGGTATGTGCTTTGCTCCCCCTGCTGGAATAATAACGCAATATTTGGTAATCCCCTTCACTATCTTCTCTGATAGTCAAGCGGCCATAAAAGCTTTGGCATCTCAACAAGTCAACCAAGGTTGGTTTGGAACTGTCTGCAATGCCTCCTAAACCTGGCTAACCCCAACAAAGTTACACTTTCCGGGGGCCAGGACACAGGGGAATACAGGGCAATGAAAAAGCAGACTTCCTGGCCAGGCGAGGCTCCGCAAATGTTTGTGGGTCCTGAACCTGTTTTTGGGGAAAACCAAAAGCCTGGTTCGTGGCTACATGACTCGGTGGATTCAAACACAACATCAGTCATACTGGGAAACCCCATTTCCCAAAGGGAAAATCACACTAAATCAATGTTGGACTCACCTCGAAACATTGACAAGTGAACTACTAAAACTAAATAGGAATCAGATTAGAATAGTGACAGGATTAATAACCGGGCACTGCACCCAAGAAAACATATGCACACTATGGGCATCTATAGAGAAGAAATTTGCAGATATGTGACGAAAGGAAGAGACAGCCTCTCACATCATATATGAGTGCCCCGCACTTACATACTGGAGAACAAATCAAAAACCCCATGGTGGACACTAACCACCAGGAGGCTGGAGACCAGAAAAGAACAGTAAAAGGGCTACTACACCTGTCTAAGGTTTCAAACCTTTTTAACTGAAACAAATACACAAGAGATACACAAGCCCTGTAGGCTGCAGTATCGAGGCGGACAAAACCTTTAACTTGTGTATTTAGTTTATCAATCAATCAATCAATTGGTTTGGAACTGTCTGCAATGCCTCCTAAACCTGGCTAACCACAACAAAGTTACACTTTCCTGGGTGCCAGGACACAGGGGAATACAGGGCAATGAAAATGCAGACTCCCTGGCCAGGCGAGGCTCCGCAGCAATGTTTGTGGGTCCTGAACCTGTTTTTGGAATACCAAAAGCCTCGGTTCGTGGCTACATGACTCGGTGGATTCAAACACAACATCAGTCATACTGGAACCACATTCCAAGGCCAAATCACACTAAATCAATGTTGGACTCACCATCGAAAGCATTGACAAGTGAACTACTAAAACTAAATAGGAATCAGATTAGAATAGTGACAGGATTAATAACCGGACACTGCACCCCCTAAGAAAACATATGCACACTATGGGCATCTATAGAGAAGAACCCATTTGCAGACTATGTGACGAAGAGGAAGAGACAGCCTCTCACATCATATATGAGTGCCCTGCACTTACATACTGGAGAACAAATCAAAACCCCATGGTGGACACTAACCACCAGGAGGCTGGAGACCAGAAAAGAACAGTAAAAGGGCTACTACACCTGTCTAAGGTGTCAAACCTTTTTAACTGAAACAAATACACAAGAGATACAACAAGCCCTGTAGGCTGCAGTGTCGAGGCGGACAAAACCTCAACTTGTGTATTTAGTTTATCAATCAATCAATCAATTGGTTTGGAACTGTTTTAATGCCTCCTAAACCGGCAACCACAACAAAGTTACACTTTCCTGGGTGCCAGGACACGGGGGAAAACAGGGCAATGAAAAAGAGCTCCCCGCCAGGCGAGGCCCGCAGCAATGTTTGTGGGTCCTGAACCTGTTTTGGGTACCAAAAACCTCGGTTCGGGCACATGACTCGGTGGACAAAACAACATCAGCATACTGGAACCACATTCCAAGGCCAAATCACACTAAATCAATGTTGGACTCACCATCAAAAGCATTGACAAGTGAACTACTAAAACTAAATAGGAATCATATTAGAATAGTGACAGGATTAAAAACCGGACACTGCCCCTAAGAAAACATATGCACACTATGGGCATCTATAGAAAAAACCCATTTGCAGACTATGTGACGAAGAGGAAGAGACAGCCTCTCACATCATATATGAGGCCCTGCACTTACATACTGGAGAACAAATCAAAACCTCATGGTGGACACTAACCACCAGGAGGCTGGAGACCAGAAAAGAACAGTAAAAGGGCTACTACACCTGTCTAAGGTGTAAACCTTTTTTAAATGAAACAAATACACAAGATATACAACAAGCCCTGTAGGCTGCAGTGTCGGGCGGACAAAACCCAACTTGTGTATTTAGTTTATCAATCAATCAATCAATCAACCCCTTCTTTCCAAATCAGGAATAAAAAACGTTTTTAGCATATTTAAATGTTCAGACGTCACTGTTAGAGAACGGTTCCATCTTAAAAAAAAGATCCAATAATGCCAAAAGATCCTACAGCACCCAAACAATAACTTCGGGGCTATGGAGATTGTTTGTAATGATTTCTTGGGTTTTTTTTGTGGCGAATACCTAAAATGCTGTTTATTAACCATGCCATTCAAAAAAAAATTTGCCTCTCACCATTAAAAGATTATGGATGTTACCTCGATGTAAATTTGCAGGCCTTACTTCTTCTATTGAGTTACTTCTTAGGAATTTTCTACGAAAAAAACTTGACTAAATAATCCAAGAGGATAATAAAACTGAACATTAAATTATGTGTCAAAACCCAATGACAATTTATTAAAAAAATGACGTTTTTAAATCAATTTTATCCCAGTTTTCTGACAGACGCCTACTAGATTAATAACATGTTGATTAAAATCCCAAAGGCCATAGGAGCTAATGATATTGGCACGGTGCCCGATGAAAAAAACATCTGACGGCTGCGTAAAATCATGCTTAAAAGCCATCGGAGAGGTGTAAGATTATTTATAAAATTGTTTGGTCTTCGATTATTTGTGTAATAATACACTAGTGGACTGTATTTTAACTGATTTATTATAAATTTACGGACAGAGCGAAACAGTAATCAGCCGCCATACTCTACTTCTCGACAGCGACTGACAACTAACATAAAATACAATGTTGCCAGACTTTTTCTAAATTTGGGAGCTTAACATACCGCCCGCCTTGAAAGTACCTAGTACTTTAAAAACATTAACATTAAGAATATTATTTTAAACTACCTAACATTGATTACATTATAAATATAAAATCTTCAAAATGAACCTTTTCCCTTTGAACATATTTTTTATATGTAATTATTTAGGGTTATTAAAGTCTAATACATCTAACTAAAGATATAATAATCAATATTATAACATAATAATTATTATTACGATTTCCTATTTATTTTAAAAAACAAGGTTATTTAAATATTGACAGCTTTTTTTTCAATCATCATAAAAACTAGTACCCTATAACTAAACTTAACCTAAAAATTTACATTTTTCTTTCCCATTTAATTATGATTACATTGCTTTTACTGAATGGGCAACGCACATACACGATTTATTGCACGTGTTAATTCACCACCGTTCACCTTTAGTTTCACCACGCGGGTGACGTTGTCCTTTCCCGGGTGTAAGGCTATAACTCTGCCTAACTGCCAGTTCATAGGGGGCGCATTGTCATTTTTAATTAACACTAATGTTCCGACCTTGATTAGATTCGTGGAGTTCCGCCTCCATTTGACTCGAGTTTGCAACTCCGACAAGTATTCTTTCTGCCATCTTCGCCAAAAATGCTGTGTCATGTATTGCAAGTGCTTCCACTTGGTGAGACGATTCTCTGGAACTTCTGTCAAGCCAATTTCAGGAAGGCTAGTGAGTGGTTTTCCCACCAAAAAGTGACCTGGTGTCAACGCTGATAGGTCGTCCGGGTCCTGAGTAAGTGGGCACAACGGACGCGAATTTAGTATACCCTCAATCTGTGTCAAAACGGTAGCAAATTCTTCAAAAGTTAAGCGATTTTCACCAATAACACGTTTAATGTGACTTTTCGCTGACTTGATGCCAGCTTCCCAAAGTCCGCCGAAACTGGGAGAAGACGCGGGTATAAAATGCCATTTTATACGTTCTAAAGCCAATTGATTCGCAATATTATCAGATTGATTTTTCAAAAACTCGTAAATCTTAGAGAGTTCAGTATTAGCACCCTTATAGTTTGAACCGTTATCTGAGTAAATATTAGTTGGCTTGCCACGTCTACTCACAAACCTGCTAAGAGCAGCCAAGAATGCTTGCGTGGTCAGTTCGGACACCAATTCAATATGTATGGCTTTCGTGCTCATACATACAAATATGCACATATATGCTTTAATAATTTTTGCGTTGCGAGTCTGCCTATCTTTTATTAAAAATGGTCCTGCATAGTCAGTACCTACATTAAGAAAAACGCTATGGGGAGTGACTCGTACTTCAGGTAGGTCGCCCATTAAATAGTTAGAGTCTCTTGGAGCAACACGAAAACACCTAACGCAATTCCGAACAATATTCTTGCAAGCATTACGACCTGATATAGGCCAGTATCTTTCCCTTATTGCATACAACAAACTTTGTATACCGCAATGAAGCAAACGCTCATGTTCTTGCCTTATGATTTGATTGGTCAAAAAATGACTGCTGGGTAAGATTATAGGATGTTTATTTTCAAAAGGTAAGAATGAATTTTTTACTCTACCACCTACCCGCATTATACCATTTTGCAAAAAAGGGTTAAGAGACAAGATTTTACTTGATTTATTTATTTCCTTTTTATTAATTAAACTAGCATATTCTTGAGGAAAACACTCTATCTGTACATTCTTTATTATTACATTTAAAGCTGCTTCAACTTCTTCAGGAAGGAGTGGACCATAAATTCTAACATTAGGTTTTAATTTAATATTAGTTACAAAACGTAAAATATATGCCAGTACTCTTAAAGTTTTTGTAAAAGAAGAAAACTTATTTAATACAGAAATTATTTCATTGCTATATTTAATTATAGAACAGGAGACACTCTTCTGTTCAGGTACGTCCATTATGTCATGATCAGGTTCAGTCACATTCCAGGTTTCTGTATTTACTAGAAGCCAATCGGGCCCATGCCACCATAATCTGGATTTGTTAAAAACTTCGACAGTTGATCCTCTAGATAGCAGATCGGCAGGGTTGTCACTGGATTTAACATAATGCCAATCCTGGAAGTTAGTCAGTGATCTAATTTCGCTTACCCTGTTGGCTACGAAGGTTTTCCATTTGCTAGACTCATTCCGGATCCAACACAAAGTTATTTGTGAGTCTGTCCAAAAACATAATTTGTTAAAATTAACATCTAACACCTCCAAAAGTTTATATGTTAAATTTGCGAGTAGTTGCGCACCGCATAACTCAAGGCGAGGCAAGCTAATTTGCTTCAATGGGGCCACGCGTGACTTTGCGCATAGTAAATTAGAATAAAATTTACCATCAACACTTAAACAACGTATATAAATGCACGCCCCGTAAGCCTTTATTGAGGCATCGCAAAATCCGTGCAGTTCAATACTTAAGTATCGTGAAACTGTTATACATCTTTGGATTTTTAATTCTTTAATAGCAAAAAGATTGTTATAGAATGTTGACCATGTACTTAAAAGATTCTGAGGAACCTCATCATCCCAGTCTATTTTTAGTTTCCACAGTTCTTGCATTATAAGTTTTGCAATTATTATAATTGGACCCAATACACCTAGAGGGTCAAAAATTTGACAAATCAATGATAAAATTGTACGTTTTGTTAATTTATTGTCACAGAAATCGTCGTTAATATTGATCTTATATCTAATAAAATCGTTACTAGCGTCCCAGTATACTCCTAGAGTTTTATTTGGCTCGTTTGTCCCTATATTAAGTATACTAGCGTCTAGGTCCTTGTTGGTTTCAAATTTACCTAACAACTCTTTATTATTGCATAAAAACTTTCTAAGTTCAAAACCATAACTAGCTAATAACTTAACAATATTCCTTTGAATATCTAACAACTCTGACATGGAATTGGAGCCTGTTAAAAGATCGTCCATGTAAAAGTCTCTTTTAATTATTTTACTAACTACAGGCAAATTCGCCTCATTTTCAGTCGCAATCTGAAATAAACATTTAACCGCTAAATAGGGAGCTGACGCCGTACCATATGTTACAGTGTTTAATTGAAAAGTCTTAAGGTTTTCTTCTGGGTTTGCACGCCAAAATATTTTTTGATATTTTAATTCATCAGGATTAATAAGTATCTGACGATACATTTTTGCTATATCGCCGGTCATAACGTATTGGTGAATGCGGAACCTAGCTAGAATCGAGAAAACATCCTGCTGTAGCGTAGGACCACTAAATTGAACATCATTAAGTGAAAGTCCACTTGTTGTTTTTGCCGACGCGTCAAAAACCACCCGACATTTTGTAGTGAGGCTACTATTTTTTAAAACCGCATGATGAGGCAAATAATATCCCTCACCTACCGTGTCATTAATTTCCGACATATGACCAAGACTTTGGTATTCTGTCATAAATGTAGCATATTCCAATTTTAAATTAGCATTTTTTGCAAATTTCCGTTCAAGCAATTCAAATCGATTTAACGCCATACTACGAGAATCACCCAGTGACTCCAAATTATTCTTGAAAGGAACCCTGACTATAAATCTCCCTGATGCATCCCTTGATGTAGTATCACAAAAATAATTCTCGCAGTATTTTTCAGATTCGGACATACTTACCTTATTGTTAATCTCTTCAATTTCCCAAAATTTTACAATTTTATTATCAAGCATAGCATCAGAATCTAAAGTATTTAGATAACTAACTGAGCTATCAGCAAAAATGACATTTAAATTCAAATCACCAGCTATTATATAACCAAATTTGGTTTCTTGCAAAATTGGCATTGTGGGTCCAAGCCGGACCTGATTTACACCTATAATAGACCAAAATATTGTTGACCCTAGCAATATATCAATTTCGGCTGATATATTGAAGTTAGGATCCGCCAACTGTAAACTGGAAGGAATTTTAAGGATATCTTTATTAAAGGACATGATAGGTAATTTATCGGTAATTTTAGGAAGAACTAAACAACTTATATTGCTCTTGTAATTATTTACACATGACTTTATTGTCAAATTTACCTTTTTATTTATATTAGTTAATGCCTGACCTACACCTTTTACAGCATGATTTATTTTAATTTGGTTTAGGCCTAATTTATTACAAATCTTTTGCGAAATAAAATTACTTTGCGAGCCACTGTCCAATAGAGCACGTGCAGTAACTGTTTTTGTCCCATTTGTCACCTGAATAATTGCAGTTGAGAGCAAAACTTGCGAACAACTTGGAATTGCTGACATTTCCGCACAAACAGTAAATGGTTTAAAATCGGCAACCTCGCAATCAGCTGTGTGTGAATTCACAGAAACTGAACCATCTTGATTTTGGCCGTTTCCCTGTGTAAACGAGGCCGTTGTTTCTGTACTTTTTTGGTCTTTAGGTGAAAGGTTATTTTCACCATTGGTTCTTCCTGAATGTTCATCCTTGTAATTTTCCAAATGTAAGAGTGTATTATGAGCCTTCTTGCACTTAAAACACTTTGGTTTTGTGCATTTCCATGAAGGATGTGAATCTCTTATACAATTTAAACACAATTTAAGTTGTTTTACAGCATTTATTCGGTCACTAATCGCTAATTTCAGAAAGGAATTACACTTAAAAATACTGTGAGACAGTTGGTTGCAAAAATAGCACCTAAACTTACCATCTTGTTTATTGTTATCCGTAGATTGGAAGCTATTACTATGTCCATGTTTATACATCCTTTTTGATGAATATTTATACTTACCTGTTTCTTCATTGTTATTTGAAACCTCTAGTTTTTCCAGTATCTCACACTTATCTTTCAAAAACTTATTTAAATCACTCATCGTTGGTAAATCACTCGCGTATTTATACGTTTCCCAATCACGGCGCGTAGTTGGGTCAAACTTACTAGACATTATATAGATAATTAACCGATCCCACGTATCTGTATTTTCTCCCATCGAATCAAGAGAACGTAAATGTTTTGTGACAGAATCATACAAATTACGCAAATCCTTATATGATTCGTTCACTATACTGGGATGTTCAAATATCGCTCGTATGTGATTATAAATTATTAATTTTTTATTTTCGAATCGATCTGTCAAAAACTGCCATGCAATTTTATAATTTGCATCGGACACTTCTATAGATTTAATTATTTCAAAAACCTCTTTACTTAGTGAAGATCTTAAATAATAAAATTTCTGAATGTCATTTAATGCACTGTTACCATCTACTAAGGCTATAAACGAGTCTTTAAATTCTAACCAATTGCCATATTGGCCATCAAAAGTTGGCAACCTTATGGGTGGCAACTTTACCAATGACTGTACTGCATTCAAATTTGCCGCACTGTGTCTCGAACTGACCACGGAACTATCAGATGAACTATCTTTATTGTATTTATTTAATATGCTATTTATATTGCCAATCAATTTAAAATATTTATTTTCAAATTCATCTCTCTCAGTTTCGTCGGGCTTAGCTTCTAATTGTTCTATTTGAAACTGAACTTCATCAAATTCGTTATCAATGGGCTGCACCCTTTCTAACCTAATTTGTAATTCGTTAATAATTTCATCATTTATTGTTTCTTTATCAATTGACTCAAAATAATTTTTAAAACGTGTTACCTTACACTTTATAGCAGCTCTTTGAGCCTTTAATTTCGCGAGCTCAGCCATGTTATTGACACAAATCAAAAATATACCAAATTATTTATTATGGAACGAACTTACTCAGAATATTTATTTTCAAGAGGAACCCATGGTGGAACACGACAAATTTATTTTTACTGCCTTCCTGTTCTCTCTTCTGTTTCACTCGGACCGCTTGTGCTGTGTGCACCTGACTTTCTTGGAATTCTTTAATTCTGCCAATTACCTTTTTGGCACTTTTCTTCTTAATTTCTTGAATATTTCACTTCCTGTGACATCGCCTGCAACCAATTCTTGATCCGGTCGATGGACCAATGTTTGATCTTCGATTATTTGTGTAATAATACACTAGTGGACTGTATTTTAACTGATTTATTATAAATTTACGGACAGAGCGAAACAGTAATCAGCCGCCATACTCTACTTCTCGACAGCGACTGACAACTAACATAAAATACAATGTTGCCAGACTTTTTCTAAATTTGGGAGCTTAAAACCGAAAATCGTTCGGGTAACCGGGAAATTTGAATTTAACACCTTTTGTCTGCGTGCATTTATCCATTTGTTTCTTTTTACTAATTTCCAACTAGCAGTTGAAAATGTATATATTACTGTGAAAGTCCGAAATTGGTAAATGTTAAATATATATTAAAAAAAAAACTGAACGAAAACTAACCCAAACTAACAACTTTGGTACGTTCTGCTTAAAAATAATAATTTTGGTTAGATGTAGTTAGTTTTTGTTCAGTTTTTTTTAATATTTGACATTCACCGGTGAATGTCGACGTCCACCAATTTCGAACTTTCACAATAACATATACACAACAATTATTATTATGCACCATTTTTAATATTTTTATCTAGTTGTTTACATTTAAATCAAGCATGATATAACAAAAATTTGACCACAGCGGGCCCTGCAATCGATTCAGCTGTCCCCACCTCTGCTCTCTGCCAATAGAAAAACACGTATTGAATTATCTCATACAGAATTTATTTCAATATCAAAATAGGTAGTCTATTATAAATAACCCTGTATAAAGAGTTTTACTGGAAATTTTTGCATATAGGTATGACATTAATAATGTAGACAAAGACAAACCATTAGACGAGCCTGTACCTTCCGAATGTGATTTTTTATGGACTAAGTTATCAACAATATATCCGGAATTTAGAAATTTTAAACCTGATCAACTGACAGTTAATCATTATTCTCCCGGACAAGGAATACCGCATCATGTTGATACACACAGTGCCTTTGAAGATCCAATAATATGTTTGTCTTTAGGATCACCGATTGTTATGGAGTTTAAAAAAGAAAACAAACATTTTTGTGTTTTGTTACCTCAGAGATCATTGTTGATAATGTCGGGTAAGTAAAGATCGGAATATTTAAAGACTTTTAGAAATATTCATTTTGTATTTTATATGTTTATTATTTCTAACTCGAATAAACATGTTATACAGGGTGCCTCTAAAAGGTGCGGAAAAAATACTGCCACAAATATTTTTTATGCTATATTTTTGTTGAAATTTATATTTAATTTTACGTCTATTAAAAAAATATATTATAATAATAATAATAATAATAATAATAAAGACACAGTTTATATTCTAGATTAGAATAGATTAGGTTATTTGAGCGGAGATGGCAAAAATGACCTCCACCACTGCAACCTTACCAGATTTATTGTGGTTTCTGCTATCATTCTTTAGAGTACCTTGTCCAGGCCCGTCTTCTGAACTAAACTCCAGAGTCTTGACACTGGCCACTCCATATATCTCGCCGGTTTTGGCTTTTCCTCACCAGTAAACCTAAGCCTACATAGTGCTTCACATTGGCACCACACATGTACGGCTGTTTCTTCAGCCTCCTGGCAGAACCTACACAGGTTATCCTTCACCAGGCCTATTTTTTCCAGGTGCTTGTTGACTTTGCAATGTCCTGTTAGTTGACCTACCGTTATCCTTACGACCTTACGACTGTGGCTCAGTAGGTCCGAAGTAAACTTGGCCGAACTGAACTGCTTTACCTGTCGTTGTCCTGGTGTTTGTACCCACCAGCTTTGAAACTGTCTGTCTACCCAACTCTTAAAAGATGCTTTAAAGAGGCCTGCCGAGAGTCCACAGAATGGCTCCGGGCCTATCATTTCCATGGCTGATCCTTTTTTGGCTAGATCGTCGGCCTCTTCGTTACCTGGGTGGCCCTCGTGGCCTGGTACCCAGGCTACCGTAAGTTTGTTTGCCAAGCCGACTTTTTCCACGGCCTGTATACAGTCTTCCACTAGTTTGGAATTAACTTTTGGAGAACTGATGGCCTTCAGGGCCGCTTGGCTGTCTGAGTAAATGACGATATGTTTTCCTTTACACCCTTTTTCTTTAATCCGCACGGCGCAGTGCATTATTGCTGCGATTTCCTGTATACCAGATATGATCGGCTTTGATTGGAGGGCTTTCTTTCCAGTCCTCCCTATCTGATATGAAAATCCGAAAGTATCTGTTGAAGATGAAACGAGGGGTTGACCTGTCGGAGGGCATCTCAAACAATGAGCTGACCTCTTGGTCCTCCTCTATTTCCCATCCTGAGGTCCTTTGGTGTCCTATAATTGGATTTTGACCTCGTTTGAGTCTAAGTGTGTCCGGATGAGGTTTATACGTAAAAATGACAAAATATTTGGGGTTGAAATTTGCTTTGGCATCCATCCCTGCTTGATTAAAAAATAAAATTTAGCATATTTTTATTTTTATAAAATCAAGCATGCCTTGATACGAGCATTTTTTAAATTTTATGAGTAGGTAAAGTAGTATTTCTAGGCAAGATATAAAAAAAGTTTATAAGAAAAAGTTGTTTAGAATGCAAAATTATGCCCGAATACCGAATTTTATAACCAATTAATTTTTTATTCATATTTAATAATAAGTAAATAATTTAAACGTAAAAATCAAAGTAGGCCTATGGTTATGAAATTCGGTATTCGGGCATAATTTTGCATTGTAAACAACTTTTTTTTATAAACTTTTTTTATATCTTGCTTAGAAATACTACTTTACCTACTCATAAAACTTAAAAATGCTCAGTATCAAGGCATGCTTGATTTTTAAAATATAAAATATGCTAAATTTTATTTTTTAATCAAGCGGGCTGATGCCAAACGGTCAAATTTCAACCCCAAAATTTTTTGTCATTTTTACGTATAAATTCGCTCATCCTGGGACAAACTGTATAGAGTACCGCCTTTACTTCTTCCTGTATATAAATGTGGAGTGGCGGTAGGTTTAGCAGCACTTTTAGGGCTGCGGTTGGGGTTATTCTCATAGCTCCCGTGATGCATACACATGCTAGCCTTTGCACACTTTGAAGTTGTCTGGTTGCTACGGTCTGCGTGACCCTTGCCCCCCGGCAACTGAGCCACAGGTTATCATGGGTCTTATTACCATTTTATACAACCACAGGTTCATCTTTGGGTTAAGTCCCCAGCTTTTTTATATTTTAAACATTTTATTAAAATTAAGAAATGGTATTTTATAATAAAGAAAATTTAAATTACTAGTTACATTTAATAACCAACTTTTAATATTTTTTTATATAGCGTAACTGATCTAATTCGTTTTATTGGTTTTGAAAAAAAAAACAAGTACCTAAATATTAAAAGTTTTTTTGGCCTACTGATTTATAAATTGTATTTTTTTGTTCTAATATATTTTTTAAACCTTGTAACAGTGGCGGCTCGCCATATGAAGCAACTGAGGCCGGGCCTCACATGTAAAATTACACTGTTACAGGTACAATCAGCAGTACATATAATGTAAAATTTATTTAAATATAAAACGCTTTTTAACTAATTTCTAATTATTAAAAGTATCAAAACATTAAAATAACATTATAATTTAAAATAATATCTTTTAAATTTAGCGCGCGCACCTTCCAATCGCTCAAATAGACCCTCCTATCGCATAGTAACAAAATAGTAATCTCCGAAATTTGGGCTTCATATGCGTCACAAATCGCCGATGCAACGCTATGCTACCCCACCACGCAAACTGCACAAGACGAGGATTTAAATACGCGAATTTTTGCATCCGTTGAGGCCCACAATTTTGGGCTTGTATCGGCTGCATATTGCCAAATGGTCGCTTTAGAAGGTGCGTATTTGAAATTTGGCAACATTATATTGTCTATCTCGTTCATCTCCTCTCTTTTCTTCTTGAAGAATCAGGTGTGAGGTGATTTATTTGTTTCTATAATTAGATCACGGCATAGGAATTGCAACTGCGACCGTTATATTAAATAATAATTTAGACTATAGACACGTGCCTATTAAGAGAGCGGGGTAGTATTTAATCTTTCTGGTTTAAAACAGGTGTTTGTGTTTGGCGATTTTAGACTTTCGAGGTAAGGCATAAGCCCTTAAAACCTGGTAAGCAGTACCTATTTGTTTTGTATTTTAATAATAGCCACAGCATAATTTTTTTGTTTGGTTTGGTTTAAAAATATTTGCTTTGTTACTTTGTTTTATCTTGTACCGGTTTTAATTTAAAAATACTTATCGTAATAATGAATCCTCTCACGATATTGTTTTATCTTTGCTTGAAACCCTTTCTCGCGACGACCTGAAGTGGAAAAACGGCAAATATTAGAGAGTCGGCCAACACCAAAATTAATGGCGGTTATTAGCGAAAAGAGGGTGGGTCGGGAGACTTCGCGAACGTTTCAAACTTCTTGGTATGATAGTTATAAATGGCTTTTGGGGAGTTCGTATAAACAGAGTCTGTATTGCTGGCCGTGTATTTTATTGGGTAAGGCGAAAAATTCATGGTGCTCAAAAGATGGTTTTAGGACTTGAAAAATTTTTCTCGTAGTACCAAAATGCACGAGGCTTCTAAAGAGCACATAAAAAACTTCATGGCTTTGGTGCGGTTAGAGCAAAATAGGGCCACCATTCAGGATGCATTAAAGGAAAACGCTAGATTAAACAAAATTTTATACAACGAAAATGTTCGCAAAAATCGATTATTAATTAGTTATTTAATTGATGTTACACTTACGTTGGGAAAACAAGAACTACCTTTTCGGGGACATAATGAAAGTTTAGAGTCAATAAATCGAGGAAATTTTAAAGAAATTTTTAAATGCTTAATTAAACGTAATCAAGACCTTACTGAACATTGTGAAAAATTTAGCAACATTTTTACAGGGCAGTCTAAAACCATACAAAACGAACTAATTTCTTGTATTCATGAATATTTGACAGATTTTATTAAAAATGAAGTAAATGATAAGGAATGTCTTTTTTCGGTGTAATGGCAGATGATACAACAGATATAACAGAGCGTTCCCAATGTGCGATAACTATTCGATACGTCATAAAAGGGTGTCTGTATGAGAGATTTTTGGGTTTTTTTGATGTCAGCGAAAATCGAACAGCAGATGCTCTTTATAATTTGTTAGAGAGCGTTCTGGAGCCATATAATTTTAGGGAAAGATTAGTGGCTCAGTGTTATGACGGGGCCAGTGTTATGTCTGGCGAGCTAAATGGGCTTCAAGCAAAGATAAAATCTTCAGCCCCCTTGGCTTTGTTTACCCATTGCTGCGCACATAGATTAAACCTTGTGCTGCAGCAAGGCACTAAACAAATCGATAAAAGTCGAATTTTTTTTTGTACTTTGTTAGGTATACCAACCTATTTTCATAATTCAGCGAAGCGCGCCTTTGTTCTCGATCAAATAGTCGGAAAAAGGATACCAAGATCGGTCGAAACTCGCTGGTATACCCGTTCCAAAATTTTAAATTTAGTTGCCACTGAATGGGATAACTTAAAATTAGTGTTCCAAACTATAATTGATGACAAAACTTCAGGTTCAGAATCAGTAAATTCGGCAAAAGGATTTCTAAAACATTTTCAAGACTTCGACTTCGCTATTTTGACCAAGATCTATTACGAAATTTTCGCGTGCACTGATTTACTTTTTCAAATTCTGCAAAATAAAACTCTAGATATAAACTACTGCTCTAACCAAATCAAAATCGCTGCTCAACGAATTTCCGAATTAAGAAATGAAGAAAAGTTTAAAGGGTTTTTTAATTGGGCAAAAAACAGAACTGAATTACCAAGTAAAAGGGGAAAAAGTGGTCATGAATTAGAAATCTTTTCGGGCTATAAAATATTGTACTACGAAATTATAGATTGTATATCCTTCAGTTAAGTACTCGTTTTAATAATCTCCACGATTTAAATTTTCTTTCATTAGTAGATTCTTCAAAATTTACCGAATATTCTAAGAATTTTCCCGAAAAATCATTTGAATGTTTATTAAAAATGTATCCAAATGTTTTTGAATTAGACCGACTAAAAAACGAACTTAATGTTTTATACAGGGACAAACAATTTTGTAATCTCGATGTTCAACAAATAATAGAAATATTATACAAGGAATTTAAAATGATCTTTTCGGAAACTTATAAACTCTTTTGCCTAGTATTAACTACCCCCGCAACAAGTGTAACGGTAGAAAGAGATTTTTCGTGTCTTAAGCGCATTAAAACCTATTTAAGAAATACCATGACACAAGAGCGTTTAACGGGTTTGTCAATGATGGCTATTGAAAAAGGAATTTTACAAAGTGTTAGTGAGGATACCCAGTTTTATGAGGATATTATAGATAAATTTGCAAATTTGAAAAACCGTCGAATAGACTTAATTTACCAAAAGTAAAAAACTCTTAATTATTCATTATTTTGCCTAAATTTAATTTTTAATTATTTTCTTAATTACGCGTATAAGGAACTTATTTTGTGATGATGATCATTTTTTATTCTCTCTTCTTTTTCTCTCTCTCTCTCTCTCCCTCTCTCTCTCTATGGGTACTGAAGGTGAATAAACACAAATAAGTGTTTATTTGTCCCTATCAATATCCTTACATAATTATTTTTTATTTTTTTTAACAATAAGAGAATTATTTTTTGTTTTTTTAACAATAAGAGAATTATTTTTTGTTTTTTTTTAACAATAAGAGATCTATTTTGTGTTTTTTAGCATTTAGTACTACTTAAACAAGTAACATTTTTTTGTTGTCGTTAGACATGTTTTATTTTTTGTTATTATTTTTTTGTACTTGAATAAGGTACAAATTTGTAGAGTTTTTAAGTTATTTTTATTATTTTATTATGGTTTTAGTAGGGCTATTGGCGATGAAGTCCATAAAAAAAAACTTCAACGCGTCAGTGAATAATAATACCTCAGGTGTTGAAGCACCAAGGTGACGTGGAAATTTATTCTTTTTTTGGGCCTCACCTGTTTTAGGTACCACGAGCCGCCACTGCCTTGTAATTTAAAGATATTCATTGTAATTAATACTAGTCTTTTTTTTTAATATAAATAAAGATTTTTTAAAAATATAAATTTTTAATGTCAGGTTTTTACTTTCCTTACATAATTGTTACGATAAATAAAAGTAATCTTTATTATAAATAATTTTTAAGAAGCATCGTTGTAACGCGTCTAAATTTTTTATATTAGTATACGCATTCAAGATTCCAATGTATGGGTAAAACGGCAATATTTATAAGTTTGTTTCATTGCAACTGTGTGATACCTATATAGGAGTACATTAAAATAAACGACCCTTCCGCCCCCCCCTGCAACCGGCTTCTCCCCTCCCGCCCTTGAAATGTGTCCCGTTTTATAGATTTTCTCAATTTTCAGAAAAAAATACAATAGCTAGGACAAAATAGTCTAGGACTAAATTGTTAATAACTAAATTACCTACAAATAAGCTCTAACCTTCATTTTGATACTTATTTTGATAATTTAAATGAATACATTATTTTTAATTGATTAGTATTTAATATAGTTTTTAAAAACTTTCGGCCTCATCATTGGGATCTCGAAAGCTTGAAGAGATACGAGGTCGGTTAAATGGAGGCAAAGTTATGCAATTTGATGCTAATCAAAATACCACCCTAAAAGTTTAAAAATTTCGAATACTTCCGAAGACTTTTGGAAAAAAAACTAATATTCATTTTTATTTTTATCACTCTATTTAAATAGATATAACAATAGTATATTACATACCCAGGTGGAAAGTGTTTCATTTCTGTCGAGAAATGCATTAGTAGACCGATAGTACTATACTTCTCAAGACAGAAATGAAACTTTCCACCGAGGTTTGTATACTATTTTATTTACAACATATTCATTTCCTATTATTTTAAATTGAAATTATGAAAATTGATCCGGTAATAATTTTATTAGGCGGCCATGGTAACGGGTTGTCAAAGTGTCAATACATACAGTGTAAGCTAGACGCTTTAAATTTGAATAGTAATTTGTTTTAATTTCGCAAAACCAAAAAAAATGTTATCAGGTGAGGAATTTGAGTTTGCTGCTACTCCACCAGAAATTCGAGAATATTATTATTATTATTAGAATGCGTATGTTCGTGTGTCACTACACCATTTTGAAAAATCAATATTCAAGGAAATTACAAAAAAAAATACTTTCCAACCGGGTGGAAAGTGAGCACTTTCCACCCGGGTGGAAAGTAGAAGTCAAAAAACGTCAACTTTCCACCTTTCAAAGATAGGTGAAATGTCATTATTACATGCATGGTTGTAAATAAAATACATTTCACATTATTATTACTACTTTTTCTCTTCTACAAGATAGCGTTATTAGATTTACACACCGAACTTTCGTCTTTAACTTGCCATCATTAACTTTGTTTTTTAAATACGGCCCTGAATTTTTCTTCTTAAGTCCCAATTTGAAAAATTCATAATATTGGCAATTTCCATAAGAAAGCATGTATTAGAGAGAGACAGATAATAAATTTTTGGTAAGAGGTTACCACAAAATTATTAAAATAATTTTTTCAAATAAGTACAATACATCATTGGTTTTGAGACCTAAAAAGCTCCTAAAATCCGTAATAAAAAATCCAAGACCGTATTTAAAAAAACAAAGTTGATGATTGCAGCTCAGAGACGAAACGTCGGTGTGTAAATATAGCAATAGTAGCAATAAAAATGTGAAATTTATTTTGTTATATCTATCCAAATAGAGTGATAAAAAAATAATGAATTCGCGAATATTTGTTTTTTTTCCAGAAGTCTTGGGAAGTATTTGAAATTTTTAAACTTTTAAGGTGGCATTGTAATCAGCATCAAATTGCGCAACTTTTTCCCCATTTAACCGACCTCGTATCTCTTCAAGTTTTTGAGATCCAAATGATGAGGCTCGAATTTGGGACACTTCTAAGTAAAGTTTTTTTTTCCTTAGGTGAAAGTAGGTTTGATTGGACTCATGGTATCGTTCCTAGAAAATTTGACGTAGTAAAAAACCAATCGGGTGACGGATTTTCATCCTTAAAACGAGGCACCCGTGTTTCATTTACCTTCAGAAAGGTGTTACAAGGAGAGTGTTCTTGTAGATACCAATCAAACTGTGATTCATTTCAGAAAAACTGTAAATTACAAAGTAATGTTGCTTCGAAATTGGAAGAATTGCACGTTCATCAAGTGTATGACCATATAGCTGAACATTTTAGTGATACGAGACACAAACCGTGGCCTAATGTATTAGAGTTTGTTCAATCTTTTGATCCTGGAGCTATTTTGGTTGACGTAGGCTGTGGAAATGGAAAATATTTGGGAAATTTCAAGCATATTTTTGATGTAAGTAAATACATGTTTGCTAAATAATCTTTAAAATTAAAAAAGATTATTGAGCATTTTTTTTCAAATGTGAGTTTCTAACATAAACTTTAGTACGAGTTTTGTCTGATATGTTCTTGGCCTAGACCAGAAAGAGTGATGCTAAAGTCAAAGTTTTGTTGTTCCTAAGCTGATAGTTGTTTAAGAGATATTTTTAAATCACGTGTGTCTTTAATATCGACCTGTTATTAAAATTCTGTGTAAAAGAGGAATTTAATTCTTTTTTACATTTTAAACCTCAATATCTCAAAAAATATAAAAGATGGACGAAATTTTATTAAATTAAAAATATGTATTTTTGTAATTTATATAGATTTTTATGTATAAATTTAATACTTATTGAGTTATAATGAAAATATTGAATTTACCGATTCCAATTTATATCGATTTAACCAATATTAAATCAATTATAGACAAGTTTAGAAGTTCGGCCCAAGAAAATCCCTTTGAGGGCTTATTCGAGAATATTCTAGATAGAGAACAGTACTTTCTCTTAACTTTTTATGCGATTCGTAGTTGATAGAAATCCGTACTGGACGGTCAAAATATTTTTTTGAGCATGAAGAGCATACATCAACGGAAGCGAGAGTAGATCGGTTGAAAAATGAATTTTTGGCGGCCATTTGAAAATGGTCATATTACTGTTTTTTTTAACTACGTTCTAAATAAAAGCTAAATGGTTTAGGGGACCAAAATATTTTTTTATACATACCAGAGGATGTAATAAATAAAACCTAGTATATATAATTCAATTTCGACTTAAAGTTGTTAAGAATAAAATTTTCGAAAATAGGCTGAAAATAGTGAACTTTAGGCATTTAAATAGTAATTTCTCGTGACCAATGCTGCAATGGCACTAAAAGGGCTAAAATTTGGTGTGTGGGAATCTTTTATAATGTATTTTAAGATACCTGAGTTTAAGCAAAATTGATTGACCCCTCTCGAAAAATTCTTTGAAATGTAATGTAATTATATATGTATAAAAATATAATAAATAATTTGATTGTTTAAGGACTAACATTGATTATGGTGAATAAAAATATATTTTCTACAGTAAGGCCTCGTCAACCGCGGTTTTGATTATCCGCGGTTTCATCTTAAGAAATCTCCTACTCTAAATTTTTAATCGAATTAGCAGTGCGGTGCTTTTTTGTTGCGATTTCGAGCGAAAACTGCTACTCTAAGTTGTATCTTTATAAAATATCACTATGTATTTGTGTTTTTTTGTTTTCTATTTTAATGCAGAATATGTATACATTATACATACGTACATGTAAGTAAACTTGGTATCTTAATTATTCACACATTATTACATATTCTATATTTTCTTGTTTTCAAGTGTAACCCAGAATATACCTCGTGGACCGCGGTACCCTGTCCGAAACGGAACCTCCGCGGTTGACGAGGCCTTACTGTAATAACAAGATGGTTAATGGCCATAAGAAAATGCGGTAATATTATGTATTAATTATTTATCTGCTGTGCCCAGATCTGCTATTAAGAACGGAGTACCTGTCCCCAGTTCGGTTATATTGTCCCATATACCTGCTCGCTGTGCCCAGATAGTTATCGCCCATTTCCTCAGTTCTTTCAACCTTGTAAAATTAAAATAAAAATTAAACAGTATTTGTATGTTTTAGGTAGGATGTGATCGAAGTTCGGGACTAATAGACATTTGTAGAGAGAGAAATTACGAAGCATTTATAGCAGATTGCTTATCTATTTCAATAAAAGATGACTGTGTAGATGGCGTTATAAGTATTGCTGTTATTCATCACCTAGCAAACGAGGTTAGTAATGTTTGTATACTTTTTTGCAGGTTTCTTTTAGATATATTGAAGGTAAAAATCAAGGGAGGCAGCTCCGTTCTGAGAACAAATACAAAGCTAAGACAGACCCCTGACGTCAAGATACATCTGTTTTATATAGATATTGAAATATCGAGTATTTTACAAATGAAAGTCTTTCTATGATACCAATGACCTTGTTAAATTTGATGGCTGTTTGCCATCGAATTTTGCTTAGAAATTAATGACAATTTTTGGCAGTACTTACTAATGCGAACATACTTTCTCAATTCTCAATTACAAAATAAAAATAGATATTGTTCTTATATCACAGATGAGCACTTAAGCACCATTTTACAAATTATACAGCCTCAAATATTATGTTATTTCATTTGCATTTTCTTTTTTTCATTATTTCTAATTAATAATAATAATATTGCTTTATTGTCATATAAGATTATACATCCTTTAGATAAGGCAGAATAAGATAAAACTATGATAATAAATATATATATATATATATATATATATATATATATATATATATATATATATATATATATATATATATATATATATATATATATATATATATATATATATAATATGGGGAAAAAACAATATACTCGTAATGGTTTTATGCAATAAATCTATTCTAAATTTTCTTCAAAATATTTAGACAATACAAGTCTTTCGTAACAATAAGTTTTTGACGGACAATTTGAATTTAAGAAAATTACCTATATTTCTTATACAAGCCGGTAAATGATTAAACGTTTTTAAATCATAAATTAAGGATTTTTTTTATTAAAGAAAAAAATTAATTTGAAAGATAAAGTTGAGAATTTTGTCTAGTATTGTGCGAATAATTCTTATGGCGGGTTGCACAAAAGTTAACAACGGTTTAGAACAGAGTCCCAAACTTATTTTGCTTAACGCCCACTTTGAAAATCAGTTATTTTGTATCGCTCCTCTCCCATTTTTTTTCACCTTAAAAACCCCAATAACATATTAGTCTCGCCTGGAGTTTAATTAAACCTATATTCTTAACGAGACTTTTCTTACCAGAGAGTAATAATAATGCAACTTTACAATATTAAGAGTATTTCTATTCAAAATTAACAATAATCAACATTGAGCAATAATAATATTACTTTTCAATATTAGTAGTATCTTTTACCTATTCAGCTCAGCTTGGCCGCAACAATAGATATGCCCATTTTTAATACGTGTCTTTGGAGGTGGGGACCTCACCTGCGACACTTGAAGACATGAACATTTTTCAGGTTTTCAGTGATATCTATTACTAAATATCTTAAGATATAAATAGCGTTGTGAATGCATTAAAAATAATAAATATTTAATAAATTTTTAGTTTATACAATAAAATAGAATATAAATATGAACTAATTTATGGATGTTGTGCAGTAGGAGGATTTTAATTCCAGTGAATTTTAATATATAAAGTAGCTGAAGTTACAAATCACCCATCGCCCCCTGAAATCACATCAGCGCCCCCAATTTGTTCTTGGCCCCTTACCGCCCCCTCTAAGCCTCCAGCGCCCACAAGGGGGCGTTATCGCCCACTTTGGGAAAGACTGGTTTAGAATGTTTAACGTTAACGAAACGTTATGTCAGTGTTATTCAATGGTTTTAGTAGCCAACCTGTCAAAATCTGACATTTCGTAAAACATTCTAAACCGTTGTTAACTTTTGTGCAACCCGCCACTAGTATTATTAAACCAATATTTTTTGCATATTAAAAATACTGTTTCTAAAATACGAATAAAAGTAAGCATTTTTTTTTCATAATAATAAATGGTTAGTTCAAAGAGTCATGTATTTGGACTTAGCTTTAAAAATATATTGAACTGCTCCGTTTTGCAATAGAACACTGAATATAATAGATAATAATAAGGATTTTCCCAAAAACAAATGCCATATCCTATAATCGAGCAAAATAAGTGAAAAATTAGATGAAAAAAATTGAAACTTGCATAACAATTAAAGAAAGTTGCAAGCAACTACGTAATTTTTCTTATGTTCTTTAAAAAATAATAAATAAATTTCTAAAGAGGACCATGAACACTTTAAATTGGTTATTGGCGACCGGTGAAAATTAACCAAATTTTAAGAAGTTTAATATTAAGGACCTCGAAAGAAGCAATTTTAATAATTGCACCAAAACTCTAAACCTATAGGGTGAGCCGCTAGAGCTAGGTATAATTTGTGTCTTGCTAATTTGAGAAATAATGGTTTGCTAAATATTAACTGTATTTAAAGAGTAAATAATACAAAAACTTTTACATTTTTTTTTCTGTATATTAACTTGTTTAACTTAAAAAGTGTTATAAGGTAAAATAAAAATATAGGGTAAGCCAAAAAATAGTATTCCATATCCTAAACAATATTTTTATTACATTGTATTTTTGATTTTAGGTAATATGGAATTAAAATAAATAATTTAAATAAAAAAATACAAAAATCAGAGTATTAAAAGAACATAATTTTTTTAACTATTTTGGGATACATTTTTTAAATCAAATTCAAATTTTTGTTTATATCTCCTTTTTTATTTCTTTATTCAAAAATATTTGTGCAACTTTTTTTATTATCAATTTTGGTAACTTTATTTTTTTTTTTTTTATTTTTAGTTTCTGAAATATTCTTAATTTTGTTTTAAATTTCAATCTCTTAAAATCTATTAAAGCTATACGTTATTTTATTTAACAAAAATTATGTATTTTTACAAGATCTTTAAAATAAGTTATATAACTTTTTTGTATAAAGTCAATACTTTTTGACATATAATAAAAAAATCAAATTTTTTATACTATTTTAAGTTATAACTTAACTTTTTTACTTTAATATTTCTCCAAGCAAAAATTTTTGTAAAAAAATTGATAATCTTAATTTTTGATCGTATAACATTTTTTCCATAGCTTTTACAGTTTTTGAGATATTATGGATTGTGTAAAGCACATCATAGAATACCTATTAATATTTTTTATATGGCGTTAAACAATTGGTTTTCTAATTTACCCTCTGTATTTTTATATTACCCAAGAGCACTTTACTTACTATAGTAAAATAAGTTAATATACACAGTAAATATAAAAAGTTTTAGTATTATTTAATATTTAAATACAGTTAATACTTAGCAAAGCATGATTTTTTTAATTAACAAGACACAAATTATACCTAGCTCTAGCGGCTAACCCTGTAGGTCTAGAGTTTTGGTGCAATGAAAAAATTGCTTCTTTTGAGGTGCCTAATAACATATTAAAATTTGGTTTAATTTCACCTGTCGCCAAAAACCCATTTAAAGTGTAAATGGTCCTTTAGTACATGTAGAGAATTTTATAATCTTATCATTTAAAAATATGTTATTCAGTACACATTTGAATGATAAAACTAGTTTTATTTATATCAAAAGAAAGGAAGTTAGAGTTACACCATGATTTGATTTTTAAAATATCATTTTCGATTACATCATATAATGAATTTTATTTTTATTTCATAAAATAGTTGTATAGTTTGTCCAAGCTAACATTTTTAGGTTGGCAATGCGAATATCCCTACATATTAGTAAATTTTGTTTTTCAGATTTAAGTTGGCTGATATAAGAATTTTAGTCAGGACCGTACTGAGGGAAGGGAGTTTCAAAATTTTAATATCTTTAAAAAAATGTTGTTAGATTACAATAACTAAATTCATCAGTATTTTTTTCTTGCTGTTCATATATTTGCATAAATTGTGAAAGCTTGATGTTTGGCCATAATATTTTATTAAAAATTATCATTTTCGCCTATCTAGTGCAGATTTATAGTTATTTATTAAGTGTTTGTTATTTAGAAATAGTTTACACTATTTTACACTTTTTGTACACACTTAGTCCTTAAATACACCTTCAATTAGAGCGATTAGGTACGTAAAAAAAATGTAAAATAGTGTACACTATTTCTGAATATTAAACAGACCCGTTATGTTTTGTTATATTTGCAGGCAAACTCTTTACAGTTGAATTGAAATATCCTGATAAAATATCTCACTATAAGGGATGGTTCGATATCCCTTATTATGCAAATTTACAATTTTGTAAAGATGCCTAAAGTCGATTTATTTCATCTGATATAACTTCATTAGCTGCTTCCTATATTAAATTATAAAATAAATAAAACAAAACAGTAATAATCATTTATTTATTCAGAGTATCATTAACATAATAAGATGCTTATATTTTATAAAATAAATTTATCAAAAACGTTGGAAGGTCGTGTTTAACGCTTTAGAAGTGGCAGTGGCCACCAGGCGTTTTTATGAAAAAAGTAAACGTATGTAATGACGAAAGAAAAATGTATGCAATATGCACGCAGCAGATACTAGTCTGGACACTTTTAAGATAAGAGAGCAGAGAAAGTGGTAGGTTTGGCGTTTTAGCAGCTGGACTGTAAATGGTTGCTTGTGAGTTCAAGCATTTTGGCAACTACTGTGGTCATTGATGTTATGTGTTTAAATGAAATAGTCATTTAATATTTAGCTTTTTATTAAAAGCAGTAAGGTAGTTTAATAAAGAAAAGCTAAAAAGTAAAAAGAAGATAACTTGTAAATGATTTTTATTACCATTTACCTTATTAATATACTAATAATGTGGGTCCCATAAAATAGGGCATGTCTTACTATTTTTAAATATATACCATTTCAATAGAATTGAATTTACAATGATATGGATGCAACCGCAGCACTTGATGACCACCCTCCTGAATAAGAGCATCGACAACATAAGATTTGGAAGACTTTGGTAGGCGCTGAATCAAGCACCACAAAATCTATTTTGTCGCCGATTTTGCAAAAGGAATATTTCGTTTTTTTAACCATTTAACCATATTTTCTTTCTTCCCGCCACTATATGGCCAGTTTTCTAACAACCTACTATGGTAGCTGGCATTACCTAAAATGACTAATGAAGGCCTTTTCAAATTAGGTAGATCATCTCTAACCCACTTCTCAAAATTTTCAGCTTTCATCTCGCCATGGTAATCTCCTGTTTTTGTTTTCGATTTAAAACTTCTACTGGGACCATCAACAAATCCTTTTTCTGAACCAGCATGTAGAATAATGTATCTAAGGAAAATATAAGTATTTCATTAGTTTTTTAATTAAATATACTTTAATGTTTCATAAGAATGCAGCAAGTGTGTTCTGTAGTTTAATGTTGTCTAAGAGCTACAGGTTTAATCATATGTCCTATGTATGAAAGAGACCCTAACTGAGGTATCTACCGAATCTGTCATATATGTATATTTTCTCAGGATACCCCTTATGCTTAAAGTCTAAGTGTTCACATACTACGAGTGTCTAGAGTGAAGTCAGATGTAAATTACTGATAAGATTTCGTAGTCTCGAAACTCTAGAGATGAAGGTGCGGAAAAAGTGGGAAATGTGAGGTGGACAATAAAGGGATGCATCTAAGTAGACTTTTAATTTGCTCTAATTGGGATATACAAAAGAAGGAATTATGACAGCTAATGCTTCGGAGCAGAAGCTGTAAAAATATTCCTAAAAGAGAAACAGGTCTTCTACAGCTTGTCGGTGTGCAAGAGAAAGCTTTTTTGTAAAACTGTGATAATTTATAAGGCAGAACAAAATTTTATTAAAGGATTGTTAAAGTGCTTTACCTTGTGATTTAAAAAAAATGGGCCCTTCAATTTTTCCTTAAGTGTAGGAAAGTACATTTTTTTTCTAGTGTATAATTAGTAATTAGAATGTTTTACCTTTTCACTAAAATATACATCGTCCTTCTCATGCGTTGCACATTTGGTTTTTCCATTAAGCCTAAGTTACTTATAAATTTCGTATTTTGCTTCTTATATTGTCAGCAACTGCCACTATGCGATCCTAAAAAATACATTCATAAATATATTTAAATCTTAAAATATTTGGCACATCTGAGGATGTATTTTTAGATTATGATATTCTTAAAACGAGTTATTTTACCTTTTGCAAGATCACTATTCTGATAGCATCATTTTTCAAAAAATATTTATTAGGTTATAATTTCTTACCGACTCATCACAGCTCTGAAGTGGGTTTCGAAGCTTATCCAAACTGGAAATACAGTAATCATTGTGATTTATACACTAAAAAATATCTATTCTAGTGGTTTTTTCTTAAACCAATAAAAATAAAAACTTAGTCCAAAATAAAATAAATTATTAAATATAAAAAATGTCAAATAGTCCACACAAAAAAAAAATAAAAACACTGCAGAGTAATTTCTAATCTCACTAATTACTTTAAAACACGAAATAACACACCCAAACACAAAAAATTTAATACAAAAATTGAAATGACGTTAATCCATTACTGGGTGATTTACGCCAATCAGCTGATTTTGACGTTGAGTCTAGTAATTTTTGTTTTTGAACATGTAAGCCAACACAAAAATGTTAGCTTGGACAAACTATATCATCCGCAAACATTGTAATTTTTTTTATATCAAGAAAAGCTAAATCATCGATATATAATAAAAATAATTAAGGTCCAAGAACAGAACCCTAATGAACACTACAATTTTATTTCTTTCTGGCATAACATTATTTAAACTTACAATTTGTGATCTTTCGGAAAGATGTGACTTGAACCGATTTATAGAGACACCAGAAAATCTATAAATCTCAAGATTTATTGACACAACAGAAAGATTAACACAGTCAAAATGTTTAGCTAAATTATAAAAAACAGCAGCTAATCAATTAACATCATTTAACGACGTGTAAAAATTCTAACATTAATTGTATTTGCCTTCGACTCTTAAATTGTTAATTTCATCTTTTTCTTGATATTTTTTTAAAAATATTTTAGGAAAGAAGGTTACAAGCGATTAAGGAAATTATAAGAATTTTAAAAAAAGGTGGAAAAGCTCTAATTTACGTGTGGGCACATGACCAAATTAAGAATCAAACGAAATCCAGCTATATTAAGCAAGACAGAAAAAACAGAAAGGCATCTAGTACTGAACATATTGTACCACCGACGGGTACTGATAAAGTTTCAGTACTTGATGGAAGTGTCTCTTTGCCAGTGCATACCAACAGAACCAATTTTCAAGCGAAAGATGTGTTGGTACCATGGAAATTAAAGGATGAGAATAAAACCACTTTTTTGAGGTTTTACCATGTTTTCGAGGAAAATGAACTTGAATCAATGTGTCAAAAGTTAGAAAATGTAGCAATAAGAAAAACTTATTATGACCAAGGAAATTGGTGTGTTGTTTTAGAGAAGCTTTAATGTATACCTATTGAGTGTTTATGTAATATAAAGATAAATATTTTGTTACATAACGTCTTTTAATTAATACAGGGTCATTATACGAGGATTGAACCGAACTATATTTGTGATTAACATTTTCTTTAATCTATATAAATAAAAATAAATCGCCGAAATGTATGTAGTATGCGCATAACTTCAGAACGACTGCACCAAATGAGATAATTCTTTTTTAATTGTATTTATCATTGTCAGAAGAAGGTTGTTATTAAAGAAAAAAATAAGAGAGTTGTGCGGAAAATTAGAAAATTTAAGAAAACTTAACGACCATGCAAGTGGGACAATATTTTTACTTTAGCGTCCTTTATAAGAAAGAGATTATAATATAATCTTAAGAAAAAAGTGTGGACAAACTTTTTGCTAAATGATAGTTTCCTATACCGGGTGGTGCGTCGCTGAGCGGAACATAGGAAATCCCATGTAAATTTTAAGGGGGTCAATTATTGGATCCCCTGTACATTTTACAAAAAAAATGTAAGATAACTTTTTGAAGAGACCAGTATGACAAGCCCTCGTGCCAAGTTTTAAAAAAAATATTGATAAAGGAATCTTGAATTATTCAATTAAATGTAATTGCAAAATTACCAAATTTTCGGTTCAGGTAAAACCAAACAGGCACCAGTAAAATGAATATTGTCCTTGACATAAAGAAAAGTGTCAATAAATCAGTGACAGTCGGTATTTGAAAAAAATATGAATTATTCAATCGACGAAAAAGTATCCATAATTAAGTGGTATTATACAGGAAACACTTTTAGAGCAGTATCTGAAATGTTTTCAGTTTATTTCCCCACCAAGCCCATTCCGTCCATTTCAACTATTAAACGTATTGTCAGTAAGTTCGAGTCCAAAGGTACCGTAATAAATAATTGTAAATGTTCAATTCAGGATATCGAAAATAGAGCCGAAGAAAGAAAGAACAGAGATTTTAATATTCTACTGAGTGTGGAGGAAAACAAAATGGTTAGTACGAGGATTCTTGGACAAAAGGTAAATAAACATTATACAACGTTATTACGCAATTTGATAAAACACAAATATTACCTATTCTTATAAATTCGAAAAACATCAAGAGCTGCAGGAAGAAGATGAAGAGCGAAGAATGGCATTTTGTTTTGAAATGATGGAACGAGCAAATAACGATTGGAATGTTTTAAGAAATATTTGTTTTACCGATGAATGTACATTCACCCTTAACAATAAACCAAATGTTTAGAATTACCGGTGTTGGAGCCAAAAAAATGAACATCGTTTTGTTCATACTCGGACAAAATATCCCCAAAAAACAAATGTATTTGTGGGGATTGGACCCTTTTTTATGGACTATAACCTGACAGGAGAAACCTATTTGGACTTATTTCAAAATCAAATTGGACCCGCCTCAGAAGAAGTTGTTCGGGAAGATCCAATGATCTGGTACCAAATGGATGGTTGCCCCGCCCATAATGCCCGTATGGTTAGAGAGTACCTGAAAAATGCTTTTAACGGCAGTATTATTGGTCCACGGTACCGGATACTTTGGCCAGCCAGGTCACCTGTTCTTTCACCGAATGACTTCTTTCTGTGGGGTCACTTAAAAAGTGTCATTTATAAAAGTGTAAAATTTGAGAATCTTAACCAGCTACAAAACGCTATTTCGTTAGAACGTAATATGAATTTTATGATCGGTTGGGATATTGTTTAGCTGTTAATGGGGGGTTGTTTGAACATTTGATTAATTCATGTCTTTATGTAATTCTCTATTATTTTAAAAAATGTTATTGTATTTTATTTCATTTTATGTTTCCACACCTAGTAAAATACTAAGAGTTCAGTTCTCTTTTTTTTTTTGGATCTATTTTCGATCTTCTGAGTAAAACATTTACAATTATTTATTCCGATGGCTTTGGACTCGAATTTACTGACAATACGTTTAATGGTTGAAATGGACCAGATAGGCTTGATGGGAAAATAAATAGAAAATATTTCAGATACTGCTATTGGTTTAATTAAATTCTAGTATAATAAAATTATTTTTTTTAACTATCGACAGTAATAATTGTTATTAGTAAAACTTAATTAATACATTAAATAAAAGGTTTGATAAAAAAATTATGTTAACGTGTCTTTTATTTTGAATGTAATGGTTGTGAGATTGATGAAACGAAAAAAACCATTCCTTGTTTTCGGCTGTATGTCATATTTGACAAAGTCTTATAACAAATTGGTTGCTAGTGGCTGGTGTCTGTTTGGTTTTAACTGAACCAAAAATTTGGTAATTTTGCAATTACATTAAATTGAATAATTCAAGATTCGTTTATTAAAATTTTTTGAAACTTTTCACGGTAGTTTGTCAGGTTGGTCTTTTCAAAAAGTTATCTTACATTTTTTCTGTAAAATGTATAGGGGAGCCAATAATTAACCCCCCTTAAAATTTTCATGGAAGTTCCTATGTTCCGCTCGGCGACGCACCACCCGGTATATATTTCGAAGATACATTTTTAAACTTAACGGAAAGATGGCACACGTATGCGAATAATCTGGTGCATTCGTCATATAAAAAAATAAATCCCTATTTCCTTTGGTCACGGCATCATGCGTAAACGGCTAGACGGGTTTCCCTAATTCTTTTTTTTTTGCTTTGTTTGTTATTGTCGGAAGAATGTTCCTATTAAAGAAAAGAATAAGAAGTTAGCAGAAAATTAGAAATAGATAGATAGAATGTTGTGTACCATATAGCACACACTTTGTTTTTGGAATAATTATTTTTTTATTAAGTATACCAATTCGAATTTAGCATTCATAGTTAAGACAAGACGTCTGTCGGATCAGCTAGTACTTTATAAAGTAATGATTTTATATTAATGTTTTATAGTAACAATAAAATTAATTTATTTATATGAGAATTTTGCGATTTAAAGTACAAAATACAAAAAGATATCAATAAATATCTGAAATGTTAAAACACAAAAAGTCAATATTCTGTCAGTTTAGCATTTATTACTACTTTTACGGGCGAGTGATGATCGAGTTGTTAAATTTAGCAATGGACTTAGCAGTTTAGAATGTTAAACAAAACGTCATTGTCATTGTTATTCAATGATTTTAGTAGGCAACCTGTTAAAATCTGACATTTTGTTAAACATTCTAAACCGTTGTTAACTTTTAACAATTTGCTAAGTTGACAACGGTTTAGAATGTTTAACAAAATGTCAGATTTTGACAGGTTGCCTACTAAAATCATTGAATAACACTGACAATGACGTTTTGTTAAACATTCTAAGCTGCTAAGTCCATTGCTAAATTTGACAACGCGATCATCACTCGGCCGTTAATCTTACTGGTTGAGGATGTGTTTGGGATCGAGACGCAGTCGAGATCTCCAAAATAACCTAAACCAGTAAGAACTTACTGACCACGATGCTTATGTTATTTTTTGCACACTCAAAATATTGAGTTGATAAGGACTATAAAAACAGATACAAACATAGGTAATGTTAGGTATATCAATCACCTTAATCAAATAGCTAGCTGGTATATTGAGTTTCTATGACAAGAAATGTATTATTTGTCATTAGTATCACGTTTGTCACAGATTTGTCAACTTCAGCTCATACAATTCGACTTTGTGTAAGATATATTGCTTGAAGAAACTCTTGGAGCTAGGGTTGAGCGAGGTTGTCCGCCAGGGGGAGTTCTGTCCCGACAGCTATGGAACCTTGTCATGGACGACCTACTAAATGTCCTTCAACTTGAAAGGCACCAAACATTGGGAAACGCAGACGATCTCGTTATTATGGCCCAAGGAAAATTTAACAACACTGTTAGGGATAAAATGCAACAGGCCCTAAACGCAGTTACCAAATGGACGAGAAAGGAGGGACTAAACATAAATCATTCTAAATCAGCCATAGTTACCTTCAATTAAAAGAAGAAATCTAGAGAGCTTTGGAACCCTGACCCTACGAGGTAAAACCAAAGAATATAAACCTCAATAAGAAGCGACATAAAGTTCCCAATAGCATTGGTTATATGGGAAACAAATTTCTGACGTCACGTGTAGACGAAATGACACTTAAACAGCTTGGGGGTACACCGAGAGAAATATCAACGGTAAAAATTCAGTTTTACACGGGAAAAAAAATTATATGTTGGAGTCCTGAAAAATCGTCCCTTTCAAGGAGTTTTTTTTTTGCAGTCTTTTTAGAGTTGGTTATTCTCAAAAAAGATTAGATTATTTTTTAGAAAAATTAGTTTTGAGCAAAGCGATGTTTACAGGGGATTAAATGTTGCAATTTTTCTTAAAAAAATTAATATTATGTAATTTTTGTGTGAACATATGTAAAATAATTATAAGAAATCTTTATTTCAAAATTGTAATAAAAATAAAACAATAAGTATGTAAGTGTTAATATATGGTTTTTGAGGTCTTCGAGTACCTATGCAGAATTAAATTTTGTAATCCATTTTACGTCTAACTAATTTGACTGTATAACATTTTGGAAAAAAACGAATAGTATACAGTTTTTTGCTTCCGCTTATTACTCTTGATATACATCTCCCATTTCAAAGAAAAAGAGAAAACAATTTTAAGGTATGTGATTCTATGGGTTTCTGGGATAAAAAATTCAGTGGAAGGATGTTTTTTTTGTAAAACGGTACCTATACACCTTAATACTTACCTTCACTATAAATGTTTATCCTTTCATTTTTACTGTAAAAAAAAACAGTACAATGTACTTTAATTTTTTTATTACATAAACATATAATTTAGCATTTCCTATATTGGTAACAACAACAAAATGTCTTAGTAAGAATATATTAATATACAATGTACAGCATGCTTTAATAAAAAGGGGGTTCCCTATTAAATTAATTAAATTTGAAAGTAGGTTTATGATTTGGAAAAAAAATTCAGTAGATATTTTGGAAAGAATAGAGTGGAAAAACTTGATAATCAAGGTGGCTCGAAACATCACTAAAATAAACAATTTTAGCTTTTTAAAGGCTAAATGCCAAGGCTAGAGCTTGAATGTTTAAGGTGAGATGAAAAATAGTGACTATTATAAAAAAAAAAGGCCAACAGTTTATTGAGATGACAAAATCTGAAAGTTACATCGACTTGTTACCGTGACTATAAATTGATTATATGTGTGATATAATTTTTAGTTTTCTTATCTTTTGACTGATACTTTAGATCACGATTGGTATATTTCATCGTTTAAAATATTTAGGGCCTAATAAATTATTTTATAATGTACATTTTTGGAAAATCATTGCATGGATGGGTAAATGCTATTCTTTCCATTTCATTTAAGAGTTTATGTGAAAATTCCTGTTTTATACAAATATCTTCAAACTTAGTTTTAGAAGCATGTTCCAAATCATAAACATATTTAATAAAGAAATCGGGAGGGTACTGCAACGCTCCATGAATTTTTTAGTAGTGTCGTAAGCTTTATAATACAGTGTGTTATCAGCCAAATGGCATAAATTCAATAATAAATAAACGGGGGCGTGTTCGAAAAAACACTTGGACACGTGTATCGGTATTTTTGGTTGCGCATTTTTTTCAGTAAATACTTTTTATACAGGGCGTGTCATGTAATAGTGGCCAACACTAACTTTCCTAATTTAAATGCAACGCCCTGTATATTAGTCAATTTTTGGATTCTTCATATACAATGTCCTATACTTATTTTTAACTATTTTGGAAATATTAGGTGCTTTTCGATGTATTGTGTTTGCATGCTTGCCACTTTCTTGAAAGTTACTTTTTGTGCATATACCTACTAGAGGCAGCCTTGGGAACAAGCGTGCGAGAGAGAAGCAAGAATAGGTGTATAACCTCTCTCCCTCTCTCTCTCTTTTAATTTGTCGGCGGTGTATACACCCCTTCCGCCAATTAATCAGCACAAGACGCGAGAGAAATGTTATACAGCTATTCTCCTTACTCTCTCGCACGCTTGTCCGCACAGCCGAGCGGCACGGCATTTACAATACAGGCCGAAGGAATGATGTTTTTTTTTAAAAACAATTTTTCTTGAGAAAAACACTTTTTATTTTTTACCAAACTCGAAAATTGTAACAAATTTATTTTTTTTAAAGAGAAACGGGAACGAAAACTAAAGTTACAACAGTTTTAGCTCAACTAACAGAAGTCATCCTAAAAATATATTCTCTAGCTATATTCATAAACTTTCTTATCTCTATTTCTAGGAGTGGTAATTAATGCTTATAAGGTAATTATACAGGATGTAACTCGGCTGCCTCTAGTAGGTAAACGCACAAAAAGTAACCCTCACGAAAGTGGCAAATATGCAAAGGCAATAGATGCAATAAACCCGAAAACGCTTAATATTTACGAAACAGTTGAAGATAGGTATAGGACATTTTACATAAAATATGTCTAGAATGCTTTGAATAAAACAAAAATTGAATAATATACAGGGTGTTGCATTTAAATTAAGAAAGTTGATACTGACCACCGTCACATGACACACCTTGTATAAACAGTTTTAGTTGAAAAAAATACGCAATGAAAAATACCAATATGTCCGAGCATTTTTTCGAATAAGCCCCCATTTATTTAATATTGAATTTATTCCATTTGGCTAATTCACACTGTATATTAACAAAGAATTAACATCTAAAGATTCGCATTGTGATCTATAATTTTTACAAGTATCACAATTACTATGCACATTTAGTGCTTTTTTTTAAAGATATCCACAAAACTGAACGAAACGAATGAAACAGCACATAAAACTTAGCAAAGCACTAAACGAAACATGTAATCCCGGACTAATAGCTGCCGGCAGCGGGTTGACAGTTAAACAGCTTAGCCCCCTCCTAAAAATTTTGAAACTTCGAATAATGTCGCTTCTTATTGAGGTTTATATTCTTTGGTAAAACAACCAAGACTGTGGGAGAGGTTAAATATTTGGGTGTCATCCTAGACTCTAAACTTACCTGGAATCATCATCTTCAGAAAATAAGAAAGAAAGCGGAGATGACTCTTATGTTAATCAGACGCGCTCATGGGAAAACATGGGGCCTTAAACCAAACATGGTTTATTGGTTATACACCATGGTGGTAAGGCCTATGATAACATACGCATCACTGGTATGCTGGACAAAGAACTACTGTTATAGAACTGGCCAATGTACAGAGACAACAACATAAAAAGTCCGGTTGGCGGCAACATCCTGGACGAAAGAACAGACCAGATGATTCCCCAAATTCATTCATTCATTCAACAAAAACTTTGAGATAAAAATTCCAGATCAAACTGAGTGGCAGCAACCCGATCTCCCAAGCACGGTTGGACATCATCTGGTATACGGATGGTTCCAAAACCGAGCAGGTAACTGGAGCGGGCGTGTACGGTGAAATGATGAATTCACAATTTTCTATTTCACTAGGAACACACAGTTCTGTATTTCAAACGGAAATATATGCTTTACTGCACTGTGCGAAAGAAAATAACAGGAGGGCTTATAAAAACAAGCGGATATGCATAATAAGAGGCAGTCAAGCGTCACTGGGGGCACTAGTAAACCCCAAGGTAACGTCCAAGCTGACATGGGAATGCCAAAAAAAACTGGAAGTCCTGGGAGAACGCAA
>JAHBCN010007687.1:0-42078 GCA_019359885.1 Listronotus oregonensis | reverse complement strand
TAAATTTTCTTAAAAATTACTTAAAACTCCTGTTCTACACCTCAATAATAAAGAATAAGGAAAGTTTTTTTTAAAAAAATCGGGGTTTTTCTAGGTATTTCCACTATTCCGAATTAATAACTACTAAATATATAAAAGTTTTTGTAAACATGTGTAAAATTTCAGAAAAGTTTAACCACAAGGGTTTTAAGGAGTTATATTTCCAATATTATCAAATAACTTACCTTGCCAAGAACCGGGAAAGCTGCCACATTGATTTATTTTACAAAGATTGCAACTGCGGCACCAGATTCATAATTTTTATGCCTGTAAGCTTTTGTATGCTTTCATTTGTTGTCCAGTGTAAAAGCTATTACTCCAAATTAAGTAATTTAATTGGGCAAATCACTAATATTTAGAGTTATAGGGCTACTAACGGGGAATAAGAATCAACATAGTCTATTATTTTTAGTTTTTCGTCGTATCGGCACTTCCCACCATTTAAGGTAGTACACACTACGAGCACATTTAAACTATTTTTACAAAAATTTGCCAAAAAGCATTTTTCCTTATCCGAAAGTTCGGCAAAACTATTGACTTTTTAAAGGTTAGGTTAGGACTAGAGGTGTAACAAAACGTATGTATTCGGTACTGATAACGGTGCGCCATCAGTACCGAGTAACGAAACGTTACACACGAATGCATTTCGTTACTCGCATGCATTTCGTTACTGCATTTTTCTATCATACTGTTCACGAAAGTACAGTTGATGCGTGTTTTAACGTTTGCTGATCGTATGTTTTAATTCCAGGACGCAATCTTTTGGGAATTTAAAAACGTATTAAACGTTTATTAAAGGTATTTGTGTAGACAAAGTTTAAAATTTGAACAGAAAAAAGGTATGAAAGTATTTTTTTACAAATTAGAAATATGTTGTTTTTGTTTTTTATTACCGTGTATTTTCACGTTTTGTTTTGTTCTTATCTTAAACGCTCTAATGGATTTAATTGTTTCTGCTGTTAATTTTTAAATATTATTAATTGTTTATATCTCATATATTATTATTTACACTAATTTTTTTAATTTTACAGTTTAATTTTCTTGCTACAATGGATAAGAAAAGAAGATTTTATTTTTAAATATAAACCAGAAATTCCTGACATAAAATGTTTTTATTTAATTATGATTTTTTATTGATATGGCGCGACGAGCAAGTCGCAGATGTTAAATGTTAATGCTTGCCCATAACAATTGCGGCGCTTTAGGTTCAATTTCATTTTACGAAAAAAGATTTTCTTTGTTGTTTTAGTTTTGTTTGAAATGTTTTTATTTTATTTTTACGTTTATTTTAATTCTAAGAACAAAAGATTTTTTTTTTGTTTTTTTTTTTTTTAAAACATGGTTTATTTCATTTTTTGTGATTAATTTCATTCTAACCAAAACTATTTTTAGTTGACTTATTAATAGAATGTTGTGTAAATTTCATTGATAATAAATAACTTTCGACATCTATTTGTTGCTTGTAATATAACATAAGATCACGATTAAAATTTTCAAAATAGTAAATCCATTGCAAATTTGGTAGATTCCGTCAACAGTTTACTTGTACACTTTACTTATTAAATCAAACTAATTTAAGAATAACTTAAACACAATTCTGGTTTAAAATATGAACAAGTGAAAAATACACCTTACGCAACTTGGTATGTAATGCATTAGTATGTTTTCACACCGCGACGTCATACTGTACGCATACGCAATACGACTCGATTCGTTCCCTAACATAACATAGCATGTTATGAGGTATCAGAAGTAACGAGTAACGTAACGATACGATAGTAATGAGTACTAATTGATATAGTAACGAATACATACGGGTACGCTCTTTTTCGTTACTTTTACACCCTAGTTAGGACAGAACCGAAAGTAAGCAGTGTTGCCGCGGCTTGTTTTACAAATTCCGCTTTTTGTCACACAAAATTTCCTATTTTCCGCTACGCTTATTAAAATGTTTGTTTCATAAAAATAATATATAAAATAAACTAAACGGCGACCTGTGACGAGTTAAATAATAGGTTACGGTTGAAAATATGGTTATTTATTTATTACCTGGCCTAAGGGTGATTAGGTTAAAAATTTTGTATACTGGGGTTTTTTGGGGCGCTGATCACGAATCTGAAGTCAAGTTTTGTCAAATACTTTTGTTTTTAAGTTATAACGCCCTCTTGGACGTAACTCAAAACTGCACAAACTTTTCTAAATTGGTCCTGCTTAAAACTAATTACAAAAATGGAAGATTTTATGGAAAAAAACTTAATATTTTATAAGATAAATTTAATTTTACTTTCATTTAACAAATATTTTTAAATAAAAAAAGCACAACAAATACTTTCCAAAAAAATTATTTTTACTTTTATAAATGTCAACAAAAATGTCTAGGGGTTTTAGATAGTTTTATGTTGGTACGCCAGGGACCTGTGAAACAATTGAATGGCTTTTTTAAATTTAAATCGCGAAAAATAAAATAACTTAAATTTAAAAATTAGGCCATTCAATTGTTTCGGTGTGCTGGCATACAACATAAAACTGTTAAAATATCTAGATAATTTTGTTGACATTTATAAAAGTAAAAAATGTTTTGGTTGTGTTTTTTTGTTAAAAATATTTGTTAAATGAAGATGAAATTAAATTTACCTTATAAAATAATAATATATTTCCATTAAATCTTTCATTTTGGCTGTAATCAGTTTTAGGGAAAAATTTTAGGAAAGTTTGTGCAGTTTTAAGGTTAGGTCCGAGTGGGGCGTTATAACTTGTAATAAAATTGTCCGACAAAATTTGACTTCGCCCCAAAAAACCTAGTATACAAAATTTTAATAAAATCGGCCTTGGGCCGGTAAGTAAAAAATTGCCAAATATATAATAGACTAAATTAAATTACTTTATCAAAAAAGTATTTTAAATTTGGAGCTTAAAAACTTTTAGAACATTTTTTCTCTTGAAGCTGAATTTTAATTACTGTAAAGCTGTATCTAAATTTTGAATATTTAAAATCGTATTAGACACACTATTAGTAATAGGAACGTATTTAATGGGCCCCATCTAGCAGCAAAAGACGAAGCGATGAATAAAATAGCCGCAAAGTTAGAACGTAAATAGTTTTAACCTTTATTTAAAATATATTTTGTTTGTTTGATCGCAATTTTAAAACTATTTTACCTTACAAAATATTTTTGCACTATTTTATAAGCGCTAAGTCCGACCCTGAGCACGCGTAATCATGAATGAAAATTATGAATGACACCGCCCTCTGGCGAGAAGGCTGGAACCTAAGGGCGTGAATATTCAAAAAACTGAAATCGTCTGCTCAACCGCTCAGAGTAGTACGTACATATGCTTCCCTACTAGATAAGCAAAAGAGACGGATATACTTCCCGATTCGGTATGATCCGTTACGAGCGGAGAAGAAATTTGACATAAGTACAAAATGTTGGTTTTTCGTGTTTTCGGTACTTTAGGTACCAAATATATCAACAAAAACAAAAGTTTAAGTGGACTTTAGGAAGAAATCACATTTAAAGAGATTGGAAATTAGGTTCTCGCTACTAAAATTTCTTATTTTGTGCGTCAGTCGTAAGAATCGCGCTGTTTTGTATTGACGATTGAATTGTACAAAATTCGGTGTTTTAGAATTATAAAAACCAACAATTTATGAATGAAACGGACGAAAAAATACCCATACTTGGTCGTTAGTTCTTCCTTGAATACTATTTCAAATCTCGGGTAAGACCTCTTGTTTTTACTCAAGTGTTTGGTACCCAACTAAGAGCTTGTTTTCATGTGTAAAATGTTACGTGTTTAAATATGGCCGCCAGTGGAAATTGAGCCTTAACATAAATCAAAGAGTATATAGAGAACCTGTGTAACCTTGCTGATTATGCACTAGCGCTTATGGTAGCATTTAGTAAAAATACTTCAACTTTTGTAATTTAACTCAGTTTTATTGTATTATGACACAACACAATACAACAACTGGTGTCACCAGATCTTGGCTTGTTTTTAACGTTTTTTTCTACTCATGATCACTTAATTATTACTTTCTTATTAATATTTATTGTTTCAACAAGTTATTGTGATAAATTTATGTATTAAATTTGTAAAGATAACAAAGAAATAATGAACAAAAAATTACATGATTCGTGAATCAGTATTGAAATGCATTTTTATAAACAACGCGTCCTCACGTACGAACGTACAAAACTAACGAGAAAGGCGCCACTAGTTCTTATGCAGGTTCTCAGTAAACACCAACATAAGTAAAAAAAAGTCAGTGACAAGTGACAGTATTGATACTGGCCAGATCGGAGGTTATGGACGTCCACATCAAGTTTATAAATTGATCAAATTACTGAACTGGCAACTGAACTTTAACACCAACGGCAACGAAAAGTCAAGTTTATAAATTGCCGCTTTAAAATCAAATTGAAAAGTTGAAAACGTGAATGCTGAAATTTTACTGGCCTAGTAAACAGCTTTTAAAAAATCGCCAAGCAACAAAGTGCCGCCATCTACCAATCACTGCTCTAAGTGTTATTAAAAGCTTAGGTCAATTTCTTATAGATGGCGCTTTATTTTCGCAGCTCCAACGTACAAAGTTTTACTAGCGGATGCAGACAGCTCGCGAAAAGTATTCCCAGACGCGAGATGTCCCGAACTCGACACGAATGCCTTGGCGCGATTGTTGTTGTGTAGTTAGTGGCCTACTAACGGGCGTCTCAATATTGTTTATTACGTTAGATTATAGAAAAATCCCAAACAATTAATAATGTATCACAATGTTCGTTAAAAAAATAAATAAATAAGAAAATTAAATGACTGCATCTTTTATCAAATCATCACCAATAAAAATATTATTAAAACTAGTTATTTATGCAAAAAGTGTGTTAACTTAGTCTTTTTTACGCACGGACCGCTTCGCTATATAACTTATTCAATTTTTTATTTGAGATCGATTTTTCATAGAATATATTTATATCAGAAAAAAAACCTAAATATATCCAATTAGCATATTAATAAAGCGCCGTGTCATACACTATGTTTGATAATAAAATTATTATAATAATAATTTGGCAAAAAATGTTTGAATTATACGGTGTTCACTTTAGGCACTAGTGTGTAATGTAAATTACTGGACCTTTTTGTTATACCCACCCCACAGAAATCGTATAAAACATGCCAAATTGACAAAGAAGGTGATTTATCACGTCTGAAATATAATTGGAGAAAATAAAAAGCCCCTTTATCTAACCAGAATAACCATGACCGCCCTTTCTGGCTGATTCTCGTGGGGCCAGAGGGGCAGTCATGGTTAGTTCTAGTTAGTTAAAGCGGTTTTTTATTTTCCCAATTGTATTTTAGGCGTGATAAATCACTAAAAGTATACCTAAAAATTGAAAATAAAACCATTCCTCTCCCATCAATACCTTCGCCCGACTTCGACTGATGTCGTAAATCTTTCGTGTTTGGGAATACTTTTCGCGAGCTGTCTGCATCCGCTAGTGATTCTAGTGAAGCGATTTTATCCGATGCCAAACGAAGTGCCCTTCGGTTCAGATTGATGATAGTGCCTTCTGATTGGTTCGGCACCGTTGGAAAATTAACGTATGCTGTCCATTTCGGCCATGTTGGATTTTATGCCGGACAGTGGCGTAGAGTTGAGGTGGAAACGAAAAACTGCTTTTATACCGACGAACAAAATTTATATTTCAAAAATATAAATGTAATTCAATTAAGTATTGAAATTAAAAATTAAAGCGACAACACGACGATGGCGTACCTTTTCAATGGTATAGTTTATTTCAGCTAAGATTTGAATTTAAAGCCGTTATAATTAATCATGGCGGACTATGATCTGTCATTATTTAGTTACTAGATATTTTCTTTGTTCAGGGTCGGATTAAGGTTTACTTGATTAAAATATCTTGTCACGTCCACATTTTTTTATTACATAGTCGACATTATGTTGTTCTTTGCTTAAAGAAAAAATGGTGCTACACCAATTATTATGAATGAAATTGTTTTGACTCTGCGGCTAAAGTATAGCTTTTCAGCCTTCTTATAGTCTTAAGTTATTTTTAGGCCAATATTGGAGTAGCCTAAACCCCAGAAACAGATTTAAGGCACCAACCCAAGCAGCTAGGGTTACCACCTGTAAAGTAAGGACATTAAAGAAAAGTGTGCCTGGGTAGGTGGGGGGAGGAAGAGACAGGTTAGATGTAAAATTAAATACAAATTTGTGACTAAGTATAATATGGTTTATTTTTTATCAAAGACAAAGACAAAAAGTTAATTAATGTTAGACACCCAATCGGGCTTACACACGTCCAAAGGTTTGAGTACAATTTGCAAATATAATAAATAATAACCAGGAAAACATAGGTTCTTTTGGCTGGACCGAGTTCTTCATTTTGCATATAGTTTTTAAGAAATTGTCTTCTTAATGAAGATACATGTGGTTTTTCCATCAATGCTCGGCGATTATTATCCGGTCTATAAGAAAAGCCCATACTTTTCAATAGTCTATAAAGACTTGTTTAACTGCCATATATAGCTGCTTGTCACGAAGACGATTGTGTAGCGTTGGTAATGTCACATGTAATTCTACAAAACAAAACATAATTATATCGTTAAGTTAATGCAATAAAAATATTATAACTCAACACTAAAGTGTACGGAAGGAAACATAAAGAAAACAAATTTTACATTTTTGTAGATTTCTAAAATTTTGGTATTAGCTGGAAGAATAGACCAAAGAGAACTTGGTCCATTTCCTTTACATGAATATTTGAATGTTTTTCTTGGGATAACTATCTTTTTCTGTTCAGAGGTGATACAAACATAAAAAGCAATATTTAAACCTAAGGTGGTATTGTGTGAAGCTAAACAACAAAGTTCAGTGTAGAAAACCCTCAAGCACTAAATGATGAAATTGGAGATGAATTTGCTCCAATAAATTTTTAATTGGTTGTGGAAGTATATTTATTTTTACCCCTTTGTAGGATAAAAAACCTAAATGCATAAAAAGTGATTTATGGCAAACTTAAATAAATACTACAAACGTAGGTAAATACACAACGAAGGTATTCACCAAGCACCTGTAAAAATTTCCTTCAATTAGTTGTTTACTTAGTATTACATTGTTACCCCAGGTAAATATTTTGTTAAAAAGTGTTTATTTACATTAAGAAAAAAATCTAATTAATTATTTAAAATTTTAAAAATATTAACCTCCGATTGTGCACTTGAAAGTAAAATAATTACTTACTTGCAGAATACATATCATATATTTCGTTTCGTATCTGTAAACTATCACCCTCTCTGATTTCTACCATAGGCCTCTTTCGACATAGTGTCAAGCAATCTTCTTCAGGTCCATTTTTATACTTTATTACAGACGGGACAGAAATCTTCAAAACTTTAGCCATTTCCTAATAAAATGTATTGATTAGCAGGTGTACTTATTTATATATATTTTTTTTTTAATAAAAAAACAGATACTGAAAAATTTTAAATTATGAATATTATTTGAAAGCTGTAAAAATATTTCTTATATTTTAGCTTTTCTTTTTAGTATTATATAAACCTGTAGGTAAGATATCATCCAATTAGTGTTTTTTTTATTAAAAAGTACCACGATGGCAGTTTTAGTAAAATTTGGTGCAGTCGCCAAAACATCAAGATTCGCTTTTTAATAATGGACATGGACATGAGTTAAGTTGTGAGAGTTTTATGAATTTGGGAGCAAAAGTTTTAAAGTATTGTAAACTAAGGAACGCGTAGCTGTTTCGCCCCACGATTTATCGTTATTTGGAACAATAGTCCATATGTCCGTCAAATTTGTACATGCCTTAACTTAACCAAGATGAATGTTAGATGTGGGCAAAGCATAAAAGTATGCTCTCTTTATCAAATCTTAAAAATAGCAAAATAAATAGAACAAATCCAGGTTATAGCGCTTTTGTATTACGTTTCTTTTATTTTTATTTTACTTTTAATGAGAAAATGTTGCTAAAACAGGCGCTAACCTGTGACAAATTCACCTTTTATGAAAAAAAAAAGAATTTTTTAAGCAAACGAAACCACCTTGTCCTGCTTTTAAAAAAATATTTTTGTTCACCTCTAATTTTCAAAACTGTTGAGGTTATTGTTTTAAAATAATAAAAAAATAATCTCAACCAACCAAAACTAACCCAAAAAAAACAAAGATTACTTTAAAAAAATATTTAAAAAAGTATAAATACATTCGTAATTCTAACCAGAGCCTACGACTTACCCAGCCAATGCCTTATCCACTAATTTATTGAGGCGTTGTAAACCTACTTTCAAAAATGGAATATAAACAGCAAAAGAGAGTCTCGCCTCACCCACTTCTTGCATTTAGATTGGATGAGCTAAATTCTATAAAAATTTACACATAAATTTAACATAAAAATGTTATTTTTAAAATAAATAATTTTTAATGGCATTTTGTATTATGAGTATAATTTACCTGAAGAGGGCTTAAATCACAGTGTTCTACAAAATAGTTATAAACATTTTTTACAAATTCTTGGGCCAATTTGTTACCATGTAGATTATGATGATTCCTAAAAAAATACCCATATTAATGTTTAAACTACAAAACAGTACCTTTAATATAACACTTAAATGGTTTGCTAAGTTTTAAAAAATCATAATTATAAACATAGTGATTAATCTAGCAGTACTCTAACTTCCACTGTACAGCAGCTCATAAATATAAATTTAAGATGTTATTTAAAACCACCACTTCCCATTAACACTCTCTTTGGAAGTACATGGGATACAGTAATCATGATCATCCATTACTGATTCCTAAAAATATAAAGAATAAAATTAAAAACTGTTTCTGCATATTAATAAATATTACTTACTTTTTCAGAAATAAATAATTTCTGTTAAATAAAATAAAGTTCAATACCATGTATTATGTTCAACACTATATATAAATAATCAAGAAACACTAAATAACACGCAAACTATCAAAAAGCACTAAAACTGGCTAAATATTCCAAAGAATGAAGCAAAATTAGCATCAGCTGTTAACACGTCAACAACTAAAACAGAAAATAAAATCCGAACAATCCGGCCCCGTTTAAGTGAACAGTACAAGTAAACTAACTGATGGTCTATATCGCTCTTTAACAGTTTACGTGTATTAAAAAAAGAGGCAAATATAATCGTGTTTTAAATTATTTATTTTTAATTGCCGGTTGCTTTTCTGGTCTGGTAACTTTTATATTTTGAGAACCTAAAAAACGGTTGGCATTTGTGACAGAAGTAACGGCTTTAAATTCAAATCTTAGCTGAAATAAACTATATGTACTACATTAAATATTTTAAAAAATGAGAAAAAAATTAAAATGTAGAAAATACTGATGATTGCTAATTTGTTATAATTATGAGTACTTACTCTATTTTTAAACACACGATACTGAATTATTAACACCTTTTTTCTTTAATAATACCCACCTATATTACGACGTTTATAAAATTTTATGAGCAAGTAAAGAAGTTTGGGACTTTAATTATTTTTATCTTGGAACAGTCTGCGAAGGCTGAGGCCTAGTATGAACGCCCCGTGGGGGCTGAAGTGTGGTAAGAGGGAGTTTATTCACAAGAGACTTAAATTCTGCAGGTAGCAGGTTCCATAGTCTTGACACTCTAGGGATGAAGGAACGAAGAAAGCGGGAAGTTCGGGGCCTCTCTAGCTGAACTGTTAAAATATGCATAAAAGTTGCACTACGTGTTGCTCTGTTGGGAGCTGCCAGAAAAGGAATTATACTGGCCAACTCGTCTAAGCAGAAGCCGTGAAAATACCTATAGAAGAAAGACAGGAAGGAAGCTTTTCTGTAAGTGCAGGATCAGAAATGGGCTTTTACAAGCTATCTTGAAGATCTTTGTAAGATTACAAAATATCCAACTCCAAATCAGATACTGGAAGCCATAGAAAAATTAACTTTTTTTTAGGAATTTATGACGTTGTTTTTGTATTACTTCATAAATATATAAACTTGTCTATTAATCCTTAATTTATTTTATTTTAAAAAATAATTATGTTACTTTTAAAAACTAGTTATTTATTTACTTACGGCCCATACAGCATCTTGATATTGTAGAATAATAGCAAAATTTTCCATTTGGCAATAAAATGAATTATTTTATGTAAAAAATGTGAATACAGGTTTATTGCTAAAAAACTAAACTTTATTTGTTTCACAACTACAACACTACAATACATTTACAATTGCAACAATTAAATAAAATACAACTGAAATTTTTACATTTTGAAATAGATATGGAAGAAAAGAACACAGTACTTAGTGGTATTATTTAATAATATTTTGTGGTATACTACATTTCATATTTTAAAACATAAAAATAATTTAAGCATTAAAATCCTACTTAATACAAACACAAAAATTTTATTTATAGTTTGTTGGCAGCCCTTGCAAGATAAAACGAAGAATTAGATCTCGTGTTCTTATTTGGTACTCGAAAGTTTAACTTACATACAAGTTCTTCGCAGTCCACTTCATACTACACAATCTAAACAAAAACTTCTTCAGTGCAAGGTAGGTTTACATCAGTTAATTTTAAACTTATAAAAGGCAAATCTTAAAAATATAAATTATATTTTAAAACATGTCTTTTTCAACATAATATACCAAGTAATTAGTAGATAAGTATCCAAAAAAATTAAATACAATTAAAGAATGTAACTAACCGCAAACTTAATAAATGTACAAAATAATGGGAAAAAAATATTAAATACACATTCTGAAGGTACATTAATGCATATACCTAAAGTTGATCAGTTCTAGGTATAAGCAAGTCAATATTGACTATTTACTTTCTTGACAACTAATAACTATAATTAAAATGCCACCAAAATTTCAATTTATTTACTAGTAACTGTGTAACTACATTCAGAGTTGTGAAGAGTCACTGGTGGACTTATAAACCGTGTTTGTGTTATCCGAGGTGTAATAATGCAAACTGAATGGAACTGCTACAATAAAAAAAATATTTGTTAGTAATAGCAGCATTAGGATATATCATATTTTTCACCTTACCTTCTTTTATTAATCGCCTTTTTCCTTTTTGATCAGGATCTCATAATCACCACTTTTGCAATTTTTCTGGAAGACATATAAAATCGTCTTTTTTAACATGCTCCTAGCAAATAACAGAATCCTTATGGGAAACACAACTTTTTGGTCTATTGCACACTAAGGACTAATTAAAACTACACGACTAAACATTACCAAAAACAATATAGTAAAAACAGTCAAAATCAATAAAATATTAACTCTGTACACAAATATTTTTAACTGTAAAAATAACCCCATATAAAAACTTCGACTTGTGGCACGACTCTGTCCACAGCTGAGAATGCTAGTAACTTTTAGAGTTACCCGACAGGGCCGCCAACATAAGCGACCCTTTTCACACCCTCACGTCTTGGACTTTTGCTATCTCCATTCTCGACGATGTCATAACCCCTTTAGATTAATAGACTCTGGGCAAAGGTACATACACGAACGTAAGATCAGAGACAGTAAGACCAAAAAAGGCTCTAAAAGAAACCGATTATCTCTAGCGCATCACTGCATTTCAGAGTACGTAGATGTGCATTGCAAAAGCTTTTTTTTAATGAATTAGGGGTTTTAATATGGTCCAAAACCAGATAAAGATGAAGTCAAGGTGTCCACCGAAAATGGTAAATCGTATCTTAAGGGTGTAAACAATGCATGTGTCGCTAGTGATGTAAATTTCCGTATCCTTTTGATATTCGGATTATACGTATTCGGAATCAAGAGAGATTCGGATTCAATATGTGAATACGTATCCATAAGAAGTCCTTATAACATAGGCAACCGTAAATATAGAGCGCGGAGTCGCGCACAGCTGATACCGGACGTGCCGGTGCGGCGGGCGAATAGAGGAAAGGATACGAATTCAAAGACAGTTGCAAGTAATCAACAGGGTTGGCGCAGCTGCTTCAAATTCCGCTTTATGTTACAAAAATGTCTCTATTTTCGCTATGCCTATCAAAATGTTTGTTCTGTTAAATATATAAAATAAACTAAACGGTGATGAGGTAAATAATAGGTTACGGTTAAAAATATATAACAGTATACTTAATTTTATTATTTTATTAATAGTTATAGCAAGGCAACATAGAAACTAATATTCGTTTCAACATAGGAACAAAGAATATAAAACAACAGCTCTGCAAGTCAAATGTAAAAAATATAACTTTCTGAGGTAACCTTTTTTTCCTTCCCTGCATTTTTAATTTATAAGTAAAGGTAAACAATACTGTTTTTTGCTTGAAGGTCAAGTCTTACTAAAAGTAACGCGGATAAAGTTGATTCTATTTTTTTTTGTTTTATTATCTAGCATATAAAAGAAAGTTCGCGCAACATTTACGTTTCCGTGAGGGAGTGACGAAATTATTAGCGCTTATTTTTTCTCATTAAAAATAAGTATTTATTTAAAAAAATAAGTTTTTACGTATGCCCAAAATGCTTTAATTAAGGGCAGCGCCATCCAGGGACAAATGGAAAAATCTTTATTAAGACAGCTCGTAACGATTACGGATCCGATCGCATATTCGAGTCCGCGTCGATGCCGATCAACCGGCAGTTGGAAGAATTCATCCGCTCCCGTTTCGATACCGAATACGTATTCGAATTTACGGACTGATTCCGGAATATACGGATCCGTTTAATATTCGGATTCAACGAAAATTTGGATACGTATTCTTACATCACTATGTGTCGCTCTGCAGTTTGCCCAGAGAAATAGAGAAGAGGAGAAAGCGCTTCAATCTGCGCGAAAAGTCTAATATAGGGCGCCGCCATGGTTGCTTTCGTTTGTCATTTGTCATCATTTGTGCTTGTCATGTCATAATCTTGTTTGTAAACAAAAATTTAATTAAAATGGTTTTGGATGAATAATATTACGTTTTATGAATGAAATTAAAATTTTAAGATGAAAACAATTACCATTATTAAACAGTATACTATGCAGGTGAATAATTTGTATGAATTCAAAAATATTTATGGGTTAGAAGATTTTTTCTTGGTAAAAGCTCAGAATATTGAAATCCTACATAATGTGTTTTTGAATTTTTTAGTAAGGATAAAGAAAGCAAAATACGTTACAAATATGCATATAATATATATTACAATTTTTTAATGAAAAGGGCAAGAAGATCCAGGTGACTTGGCAGAAACGATAAATGGAAATGTTAAAATCGAAATACCAACTTGTTTACCCAAAAAGCTTTAATAATTTTACCCAATATCTGCCGTGCTGTCTTTAGAACTCTAAAGTAAACATATCTTTTTAATGGATTCTTTAAAAGTCAAATAAAGGCCTCTGTTATTCAAAATTTGTGTACAGTATTTCACACTTTTTATGTAAGTGCTCTTATCGAAGGTGTATTTCATAATTTGGTGTGTACAAAAAGTGTTAACTAATTCTGAATAACAACCAGACCTAAAGTTACAATAAGAGAATATAGCAAAAAATGCATACAATATAAAAGGCATCCTAAAGAATTTCCCAGCGAGAACATGCAATATGGACAAATACCATTTTATTAAATAAAATAAAGAATCAGTAAATAAGTGTTTTATTTATACACTGTATTTTGTGTCAAATGTTTTTTTTGCATTAAAAAGTAAATTTACTTTACGAAATGACACTCAATAATACATGTAGTTGGCCCAATTGAACACCTTTATTTTATAAAAGGGTTGTTTAACAATATCTATAATCATATATCATCTTAAACAGGTGATCATAAATGTGAGTTTTTTCTTACTATAAAAAATCATAAAAGGAAGGTCCTATATATTTAAAAAAATATACCTGCTATATATTAATTTTATTTGCACTGTGATGATACTAACCTCTTAACTTATGCCACTCGTTTTGTTTACCTATACCATTTTAAACAATGCTCAGGTCAGCTGCCATTCAGATATATTTTTCTTATGATACTCTTTTTGACAATTAATATTGTAAAATTGCAAACATAAATTTCTGTTTCCTGTTAAACTAATCTTATTGTATTTTATAATTTAAGATAATTCTTATCGATGTTTAAATATTGTAGATCACACACACATTCTAATTAAACAAATTATTTCATAATTAGTTTATATTTAGGCTGCTGCAGAGACAAGTGGAATGATTAATATGTGGCAATTACCAATACTAAGATACCATAAAATAGACACAATCATGGGCAAGTTCACACTCTCCCTCTGAGGAATAGAAAAGTGACATTCTTACACTTAATCCGGTAGGTTAGTTTGCTTAAACTATTGGGTTAACAATAAAACAAGATATTTTTATTAATAGGTTTTATTGGCCGTTAAATGGAATCAACTTGGTTAACTTATTTCTTATTCTTTCCCCTTGAATAGTTTTGGTATGGTGTTTCGCCATGGAATTGGTGATAATTGGTGGGTACTTGGGTGGAAATGCAATCCAAAAAAAAAGCAAAGGTACTTATAACATTTTGTCTTAAAATTTTTCCTTGTCCTATATGTTCACTATCCAGGAACTGTTTTAAACAAATGTATCTGCTAGCTGACCAATTGCTCATTTGCAGTATACTCAACCATTTTTTAACCAAAACTTCCTCTTTTGGAAATCTAAAATTAAAATATTACATGTAAATTTTGTTGCGCCTGCCAGTATGCAAAAATCAACCTAAACTATTATAATGTATGTTATCTTATAAAATTACAATAAAACTATTTTAGCTTTAATTTTTCTAGGTTTTTATTTACCCAATAAAATATTTTCACTATATAAAATGGGGTACTTACAAACGAAAATATCTTCTGCTGTACTATATCTTCTGGAACACCCGTTCACGCAACAAGACATAGTTCATTAAACTAAATTAAAGCATTATAAATGGAACACTTAACTAAAAATAAAACGAAAGATACTAAGCCAAATCTAATCCAAAAAGTAAACAAAACATTTACGAAAAAGTCTTGTTTATACGACAACCCTTTTTATTCCATGAGAACAACAAAGAACAAATGTCAATTTTGATTTGACAAGTAGAAGCAACCATGGCGGCTCACATGCCGTCCTCGTAAAATTGGATGCGCAGTGGTCGAAGCGCTTTCTCCCCCTTCTATTTCTCTGAGTTTGCCCAGCCTAAAGCCGATCCTGCATCAATTTCGGCTGAGCATTGATTCGTCAGAACATTGTGGCGTCCACATGTTCTGACATCAAAATAACTTTTCGATGATCGGATCTCGAAATCGGATGCATGGACTCCGGCTTAAAACGATACCTGCATAAATTTTGGCGACATACCGCGTTAAACATTGTTAGGACAGTTAACATACCGGTTTATTTTCGCGAGGAGCGGTAACGTAGGGGAAGGTGTTCTGACGTCAGTATCTACGTCATTACTTTGTACCCAGTATCTACCGCTATCGCCACTAGTCAGGAGGAGCGTCAATAATGGTTATGTCAAGTTTAAATTTAAAATAATGGAGGATTCGCGGCTTTTCTATTATTTTGGTTCTTGTGATGTTTTTCTTGCTATGGTTTAACAACTATTTGGATTGCAGATTTTTTTGGTTTATTAATTAATTTCTAAATGGATGAATAAGTGCAATTATATTTAAATCATAAAGAAAAATTTACTTGTTATAGTTGACTTGGAAACAGCTAATATCTTATTAAATGAAAAATTTGGTTTATACATCTTTTCGACTTACTTCTTAACTCTCCAAAGACCTTACATTTAAATTTAAACTTAAAAGTGTATTAAACGATTAGTATGTAAGTTGACATACGTAAACCGTTTCGTTTTTGCGAGGATAGGCGGGTTAAACACGGTTATTAAGCGTAGTTCATATGCTTGCGAAATGCGATTTGCGAAACTTGTTCTGATTGGTCGATTTCAAATGTGTCAATTGTAGGAGCTCTCTATTCTTAAGCTTTTTGCGATTCGCAATATTTAAAATCTAGGGGGCGGGAAAATTGACGGATTCTTATTGGTCGACGTAAAATATATCAGTTGTCCAAGAGGTTAATGTCACTTTTTTTGCGTTTCGTAATATTTGAAATGTGAGAAGCGGGAAAATTGACTTTAATTTAAGATTTTGCGAATTCCGCAAAATTGAAGACCACGAGCATGCGTATTGATATAGATACTCGTTTGATTTTGGCGTTGCTCAAAGATTAAGTTACTACGGTTCAATTCCTGGTATATATATTATAATATATATATATATATATATATATATATATATATATATATATATATATATATATATATATATATATATATATATATATATATATATATATATATATATATATATATATTGAAAAGATAAACATTTAGAACTATTTTAATTATAATAAATATGTCATAGGAATGTTATAATTGGGAATAAAGGTAAAACATACCATATCTAAGGGCTAAAATGAGTCATTAAAAAGTAAATTAAAGTGCAAAAAGTCAAATTTCAATATAAATAAGGACTCAATAAAGAAAAACACAGTTACAAAACATAAAAGTTATGTATCTTACAAAATACCAAATTTCACCTCGTAAGCTCTCGTAGAATCCAAAGTTTTTGTCATGGACAATTTTAAAAGAGAAATAACTCTCAAAAATAAGCATAAAGAAAAGGTCTATTATATAGGATAAATTTGAGAATAAAATGTACAAGAATGTACTAAGTGTTTTAAAAATAAGGGCCAAAATATAAACAAATAGCAATGTATATGACACAGCCAAATAAGTTGATTGATTTTTGGAATTAAAATTAAGTTAAGCTAGGTATAAATGTACAAATTAGGATAAGAATAGTATTTGTTAATAGTTTAGGATAAGGTAACCCCAAGAAAAGGGGGATAAAAACAATTATAAACAATTTAAAACCAAGTGAATATAGTGAAGTGACACGTCAGGATAGTGGTCAAAATTGCCTAGTAAAAATAAGTAAAAGATAGCCAAATCCGGCAAGAACTTTAGTGACATGAACATTCTATAGAATGACAAGAAAATTAAACCAGAATATAAACACAGAAACTATAAAAACTTTAAATAATGTGCATGTGTATAAAACAAACATTTACCAAGGGTCAAAAATCAAATTTATATGGTTAAATTAGAATTTTAAGATATAGGATTAGTATTAAATAGTGTGTAAAATTAGGCTAATTTAGATTATAGTACATATAAAGTGATCCAAACAAAGATTTATTAGTAAAATAATAATTTATCAAAATTATTTAATCAAAAGTCTATGACACCATGTCATAAAAATTTAAATAATAAGAAAGGGCTTTTGTGGAACAAAGTGAAATGGATATCAATAGATAGAGCATAAAATTATCTTTAATTCAAGGGGGTAAGAGTATCTCAAAATATACCATAAAATTATAATCAAAGGCAAAAGTAAAAAATTATATAATTTTATTGACATAGGTAGCCATTTTGATGATCTAAAAATAGCTCAGGGGAATACAAATAATGTAGAATTTACGAGAAAATTTTCAACTGTTTTCCACAACCTATATAAACTCACTACCCCTGAAAACAATGCTTTTTGTTAAATTTAGTTGCTAAAGAAACTCTGCTCCCCCAGGTCCATAAAACAATTGAAAACATCATCATAGCCAATACCCAAAAGGGGACGTGCAGATTTATATGAAGTATAACCTTCATAGTTTTTCGTTTTAAAGTAAAGTATAGAGTAAATAAGTGAATTAAATTAAAGTATAATATAAAATAAGAAAGTTTACCTCCAAGAAGCAGCCGTATTGTTCCACACAAAAAGCCCAAATAACATCAAAACAAATAAACACCGGAACAACATCTATTTTTGTAATCACCAGGTGGAAGACGCCGACAAGTAACATTACAGTAATTGGTACAGCACAACCAGGTCTTGAATATTCAGTAAATCATTGTTTGGATAGATACTTCACACTAGTTAAGCAGAAATTTTATATCCTTTTGTCAACAGTCACGACTGTTGAAACATAACCAAGATCGGATCACAAGGTAACTTAGAATAGAAATTATTAGTGAAATACATTGCCGCTAGGAGTTTTAAGACAGATCCGCATTATAAAAATTTAAATGATTTTGGACATTTCAATAATATAAAATTAAATGGTATAAAATTAGGCAGTAATAGTAAATATAGCGAATTGTTTAACAAAGAAATATAAGATTAAGTTCTAAGTTTTTCTCGAAAACAACAGGATATTATTTGGTCATTTTTTTGTTATTTAAAATTTTATTTATTGTTAAATATAAGAGTTAATTTTAAATCAATATATTGACTTTCATTTATATACGTTCATAAGACCTTTATACAATCTGAAGCCACCTGAGAAGGAGTATCCAGCCGGAATAATTAAGAAATAAAAGATAGAATTGTGTTCCACAAATAAAAAAATTTGCACGTGGTAAACCGCGCAAAGGCCAGTTTTGTGTTGAGTCATTAACCTTCACCAAAAGTATAAATATATTTAAACTAATTATTAATTTTAATAATATATAAAATAAAAAACACAAAGCTAGCCTACACACGCTCGACAACGACGTCGAGAAAAAGCGCGTACCGTCGCAATATATATATATATATATATATATATATATATATATATATATATATATATATATATATATATATATATATATATATATATATATATATATATATATATATATATATATATATATATATATATATATATATATAATGAAACATATCAAAACATACAGAGAGTTGCAATTATATGGGACAAAAACGACATACCAAGATAGCCATAATGCGAGTAAAGCAAAATATGATCAATTTTTATACTATTGCTAGATTTTAGTAAGTAAGATAGTTATAATTAGATAGAATTAGACGTAGGCTAAATATAATAAGTGTTTAAATGATCGAAATAAATAAACAAAGAGTGAAAAACCCGTTTTAAAAACAGTGAAATGACAGACAGTGAAAATTTATGAAATATTAAATGAGTGGAAAATCAAAACTAAATAAACTAGGTAGGAAAAGAAAGGGAAAACAACCCTCTTTCCGATTTTATAAAGTTATGTGAGAGAAACACTAAAGTAATCTCAAAAATATAAATTAAAGTGAACATATTTAAAACGAGGACAATGACAGGACAATAAAATAGAAATTTATGAACGAATTTAGCAAATTAAGAGTAGTAATTAGGTTTAATAAATGTAGAATAATTAGATGTAGGTATTTTTAATAGTTTTAAGTCTTAAAAGTGGAAAACTTATTCAAAAAAGAAAAAATATGAAAATTTTGATATGCATTTTCATGACATGCGTTTGTTTATGTTGAAATAAATATGACAAGGGGAAAATAAAATAACCATTAATCTAGCTTATTCAAAAGGGCATTAAATTTCCTAATTAATACAAAAGGTCTCGTTAGCTCAGGTAAATTCATAAAAGAGAAAATTCTATCCAAAGTGAAAATTTCATATTTTAAATATTTTGAAAGTGACAAATGAAAAAAACGTCAAGCCAAAAATAGACATAATTTTCTAGAATTTTTTCAATTGTTTCCCGAGGTTATAAATACCAATGACGCTCGAGAAACAGGGCTTTTTTGAAAATCAGTTGCTAAAGAAAGCCACGGTTCTCCAGGTCCAAAAAACAATAGAAAGCTTCTCCGAGAAGGGGATACCTGGTGCATTAATTTTGGAGGTTATATTTTAATTATAAAAGTTTTAAGTATTGAAAACGATTTGAAAAGTTAAGCAAACTAAATATAAACGAAAAATATAATAAAAATAAAGTGATTTACCTGGGAACGAGGACGAATAAGATAAAATCCAATCCAATTGACGACCAAGCATAAACAAAGAAAGAGAAATTGGTATTGTCATCGGGCGGCAGCAAAGGTTTGTCCAGCCGTACATATTGCAGCAACCACATTTGAATTAGTTTTCCATTAAGAAGAACCACCATTTATATCCTTTTTTATAAGAGAATACGTTCTCTTAAATAAAACTGTAGCAGAGCTAAGGTACGATATTTGTTTAGTAGTGACAGGAAATTAGCTAGTAATACATTTTACCGATAGGAGTAAAGAACAGGTCCGTAATTAAATCAAATGAATTGAAGTTTTTATATATAAATAGTAGAATTTTTATTTTTATAACCAAGGACCAAAATAAAAAAGCTGTTGTAATAATAATAGTGCATTAATATAATTTTATTAATAAGAATTATTTAATAACATTGAACTTGACTTCAAATAAACAACAACATTCATATTTGAAAAATTTGATTTCGATTAAAAAACAAATATTATTACAACATCTTAACCGAGAAAGAATTGCATAAAACAATGTTTTTTATAATAAAATTTGCTCAGTGATTTGATATATATAGGAAGATCTAAAAGTGTTATTCTGATTAAATTCTCATATTGTTAATGTTTATTTCAATTTTAATTAGCATTTAAAATAAATTATAAAACAAATCAACAGTCTTTTATTCATATAAGTTAGCAGGCTCTACAAACAGTAAATCTGAACTCACCTGAGGAAAGAATCTCTACAGTCAGGGTAATCAGGGCAAAAAGGCATCACCATTGATAAAAAGAAAAATTACATAGTTTATTTTTTTTTATTATTGTTGCCCCACAAACAAATAAATTAAGTGCAATAGAAATTTACAAAATTACCTTTTCTATTGTAAATGGCGCCCAACGTGGGGCAATAAATAAATAAATGCAATAAATAAATAAATAGGCAATAAATAAATAGGCAATAAATAAATAAATAAATAAAATTTGCATGATTTGGAAAAATTATTTTTTTAAACATTCTTGATTAAATGGTGAATGTGATTATAATAAAATTGTAAAAATAAAATTTGCATGATTTGGAAAATTATTTTTTTTAATTCTTGACTAAATGGTGAATGTGATTATAATAAAATTTTAAAAGGGGAGTTGATCTTTAAAAGAGCGAAGCTTATATGAATTGTAGGTTAAAATAAAAATATAGCAATTGTACATCATTTATTATACAGGGTGTATCATAAAATAGGTAAGTTAGTGTACAGCATAAAAGTTGATCATAACAAAGGTACAGTCTTCAATTTGCAACAGAGGTATTGTCGTGTTGAGTCGCAATAAATATTTATTGTAATAATAAAATAAAACAAATTGTGTGTTATTATTATCCATCTATATAGTTATATATTCAGTACTAACCAAATAATAAAAACTTTAATCTTCTTTACTTGAAAGGAAGATTGGTTACATTTATCATATTACTAACATCAAATATAAATATAAATAAATTTTAAATTAAACTAAACATATTATTATAAAATGGCTGAAAAAACATATTTGAGGTCCGGAAAGGCCATTCCAAAAAGGCAAATTCCCAACGTAGAGGATGAGGAACAATATTCATCTCAATCCGAGTTAACCGACTCTCAAGAAGTTCTAAGAGGAAGCAGAGGGGAAGATCAGAGCCCCGGCGATGAACAGCCAATAAAGGAAAACGTACATATTATTTCGGAAGTGGTAATTCCCGGCACCAGTGTACAAGTTCCGGATCCGAATGCAGCAATCTTGCAAATGCTTCAACAGTTGAGTGCCAATATGCAGGCCAACGCACAGGACCTGAAACATAAAATCGAAAACACAGAACAGAAAATAAATGAAAATTTAACCAAGAGAATCGAAAGTACTGAGAAAAATTTAAAGACAGATTTAAAGGATTTAAACACAAGAATGGACAAGATGGATAAAAATATCGAACAGACCCATAAAAGAATAGAAAAAGTACAGGAAAGTTTTGACCAGAAGATATTGGAAATAACAGCACAAATATATGAAAAAGTGGACGGAAACAAACAAGACATACTACACATAATTAAAAACGAAAGGACCACAACTGATAACTATTTGTACAATATGGAAAATAAACTAGACAACAAATTGGAACAGATAGAGGTGAATATCAATGAAAACAATGAAAAAGTCAAGACAATTCACAAAAGATGGGAAGAAGTGATCCATAATTACGACAGCACCATAAAAGAGAAAATCATCAATACAGCAGATAGAATGAAAAGACAAATAAATGATCGACTGGACGAGCAAATACGAGAAATAGAAAACCGTACGACAAATCAGGAAATCATTCGAACCAATTATAGTGCAGATTTGGGAATAAAATTTACGGGAAACATCAATATAATACATCCGAAAGCATTTATAATATCATTAAAGAACAAGATAAGGGGAATTAGGAGTTTCATGGATATAAAAGATATGATAAGGGTTAACTTAGCAGAAGGTGCCAGCATATGGTATGCAAATGTTGAAAACAGCTTCAACACTTTTGAGGAGTTTGAGGCAATGTTTTTAGAATTTTATTGGGGAGAAACGCAACAGTCGCAATATAGAGAAAAATTGCATTTTGGCAAATACCATAGTAATACCCGATCTGACATGGTGCATTACGCCATGAAATTGAGCACAGTGGCTAATTATTTAGAGCCAAAAATAAGGGAAGAGGATATTGTACTCACCATTGCCAGACATTTTACACCAGAGGTGGTACAGACTATCACGCTACAAAACATAAAGACCATGAGCCAATTTCTACAATTTTTGACAAGGATACAAAGGGGAAATACAACAAACAATAGCACATATGGACGGAATAATAATTACGACAGGACAAGATTTAACAATAACAATAATACGAATCAAAACAGCAATAGAAACTTTAGTAATCACAACATTCGACAAGAAAATAGGGAGAACCAGCAAAATAGAAATCGGACAAACAACTATTACACGAACCAGGAATATAGCACCAGGAATTTAGGAAATTTTAACAACAGAAATAGGATGAACGACAATGTAAATAATTATTCAGGAAATACAAGACGAATGACGGAACGAAACGAAAATTATAGAAACCGGAATGTAAACAATATCCGTATTAGTAGGAGCGACGAACAAATTAACACGAATCAAAGAAATTTACATAATAAAAATAGGAGAAATCGTAGTTTACCACGACATAACGAAGATAGATTTAATGAGCAAACCAACAGGCAAGAGAATCTACCACGATATACGACAAACCAAAATCAAGGACAAAACAACAATCAAAATTTTATGTAAAAACCCTCCGAACTAATTTTATCAAGAATAGTACAAGACCGTTATATGAACATCCCAGGCAATTAATTACATTAGAAGATAATTCAAAAGAAAACGACGACGAAGGCGAATTAATACAAATAGATGCAAAATTAAATGAAAATGTTATTAAGATATTAATTGATAGTGGTTCGGAAGGGTCAATAATTAAGCAAGAAAAATTAAACGAAATTGTAAATAAAGAAAATATTGTTATAAACAAAATCCCGAAAATTACAATACTTGGGGCGAACAACAAAAAACTTGGCGAAATTGATCAGATGTGTAATATTATTTTAAATATAAGTGGAAAAGATTTCAACATAAATTGTTTAGTGATGAAGGGACTCCATTGCGATATGCTGATAGGGAATGATATATTATATAAATATAATGCCAAAATAATGTACGAAGAAAATAAATTATATTTGCAAGGACATGCTGTAGATTTTATTAGCAATAAGGGTATAGATAAAATGAAAACGACAGTATGTAATTATTCACTATTGAATTCACAAAAAGGTATAAACGACGATGAAGGTATTTTAGACCCAAACAGGTCAAATATTATTTTAGTAGACCCTAAGAGGCTACAGGAAGTTAATGATGTGGACCCAAAGAGGCCAATCATTGTAAATAGCGTGAATCCAAAGAGGACACGTGATTATTATGAAGGAGTGAATCCGGGATGGACACTCAAACGAAACGAAAAGTATGAATGCGAAGGAGTGAATATAAGTGAATGTAAATGGGTGAATAAGGAAGATAACACTGATAAAATTATAAACGAGCAATTAAACAACAGCAAATGTCCTGAAGAATATAAAAATTTTATGAACGACTTATTAAACGAGCATTGCAATTTAATCAACGAAGAGAATAGAATAACTAACCAGTATATACACGAATTTACAGTAAACAATATCGAAAAATTTAAAGCAAAAACTTACCCTATCCCATATCGGCACTGCCAAAGAGTAAACGAGGAAATAAATGAAATGATCAGCAACGGCATTATTGAAAGAGCAGACACCATATACATAAATCCAGTAGTAGTAGTACCTAAAAAGAACGATGAAATTAGAATATGTTTAGACGCCAGGATTATCAATAAATATACAGTACCCCAATATGAAGCCCCCATGCCTATAGATGCAATTTTAGGACAAATAACAAAGACAACGATATTTACGAAAATAGACTTAAAACATAGTTTTTGGTTGATTCCGTTAAAAGAAGAGTGTAAGAAATATACCAGCCTTCAAAGCAAGGCAAAGAACTACCAAGAAGTAATAGATAGAATAAATAAAAACATCAAAAAACGAGCTAGACTATATATGGAGAAGGAAAAAAGGAAAATCAGAAAAAGAACACGTTTTAAAAAGGGAGATCTAGTCCTTTTACGAAATTTGAGAGTGACGGATAAGCGGAAAGGGATGTATGCCCGTTTTTACAACCATTTATTGGCCCATATATAATTTTGACTGAAAAAGGAGTCAATAGTTATCAAATAGCCGATTTAGAAACAGGAAAGGAAAGAGGCATTTTCCACATTAACGATTTATACGAATTTATTTATGATTAAATATGTTATATGGAGTGGACAAATAATAATACACTTTCATAAATTTTTTCTTGTAAATTAAAAATTTAATAATAAAAAATTTATTCAAGTAGGGGGAATTTGTATAAATATAAACATGTCAATAAATTTTCATTAAGAATTTTCGAATCAAAGGCACAACAAAGGGGAGAATTAGAAAAATGCATAAATTTAGGGGTTAAAATAGGTCAAAATGTAAAGAAAAATAGTCAAAATCCAGCAGCCAAACATAACAAGAGTATAAATAATAAAATTAGTCACGTTAAACACCATGAAACAATAAGATATTGAAAAATAGCAAAATTGGTCTCGAAGAGTAACGGAGGTCAATGACCTTGACTAATATCTAGGTCCTAAAAACAGCAAGGAAACCCAAAATATAAAAAAAGGGTGTAATACTATCTAAAGTAACATATTATAATGAAACATATCAAAACATACAGAGAGTTGCAATTATATGGGACAAAAACGACATACCAAGATAGCCATAATGCGAGTAAAGCAAAATATGATCAATTTTTATACTATTGCTAGATTTTAGTAAGTAAGATAGTTATAATTAGATAGAATTAGACGTAGGCTAAATATAATAAGTGTTTAAATGATCGGAATAAATAAACAAAGAGTGAAAAACCCGTTTTAAAAACAGTGAAATGACAGACAGTGAAAATTTATGAAATATTAAATGAGTGGAAAATCAAAACTAAATAAACTAGGTAGGAAAAGAAAGGGAAAACAACCCTCTTTCCGATTTTATAAAGTTATGTGAGAGAAACACTAAAGTAATCTCAAAAATATAAATTAAAGTGAACATATTTAAAACGAGGACAATGACAGGACAATAAAATAGAAATTTATGAACGAATTTAGCAAATTAAGAGTAGTAATTAGGTTTAATAAATGTAGAATAATTAGATGTAGGTATTTTTAATAGTTTTAAGACTTAAAAGTGGAAAACTTATTCAAAAAAGAAAAAAATATGAAAATTTTGATATGCATTTTCATGACATGCGTTTGTTTATGTTGAAATAAATATGACAAGGGGAAAATAAAATAACCATTAATCTAGCTTATTCAAAAGGGCATTAAATTTCCTAATTAATACAAAAGGTCTCGTTAGCTCAGGTAAATTCATAAAAGAGAAAATTCTATCCAAAGTGAAAATTTCATATTTTAAATATTTTGAAAGTGACAAATGAAAAAAAAACGTCAAGCCAAAAATAGACATAATTTTCTAGAATTTTTTCAATTGTTTCCCGAGGTTATAAATACCAATGACGCTCGAGAAACAGGGCTTTTTTGAAAATCAGTTGCTAAAGAAAGCCACGGTTCTCCAGGTCCAAAAACAATAGAAAGCTTCTCCGAGAAGGGATACCTGGTGCATTAATTTTGGAGGTTATATTTTAATTATAAAAGTTTTAAGTATTGAAAACGATTCGAAAAGTTAAGCAAACTAAATATAAACGAAAAATATAATAAAAATAAAGTGATTTACCTGGGAACGAGGACGATTAAGATAAAATCCAATCCAATTGCCGACCAAGTGTAAACAAAGAAAGAGAAATTGGTATTGTCATCGGGCGGCAGCAAAGGTTTGTCCAGCCGTACATATTGCAGCAACCACATTTGAATTAGTTTTCCATTAAGAAGAACCACCATTTATATCCTTTTTTTATAAGAGAATACGTTCTCTTAAATAAAACTGTAGCAGAACAAGGTACGATATTTGTTTAGTAGTGACAGGAAATTAGCTAGTAATACATTTTACCGATAGGAGTAAAGAACAGGTCCGTAATTAAATCAAACGAATTGAAGTTTTTTATATATAAATAGTAGAATTTTTTTTTTTATAACCAAGGACCAAAATAAAAAGCTGTTGTAATAATAATAGTGCATTAATATAATTTTATTAATAAGAATTATTTAATAACATTGAACTTGACTTCAAATAAAAACAACATTCATATTTGAAAATTTGATTTCGATTAAAAAACAAATATTATTACAACATCTTAACCGAGAAAGAACTTTCATAAAACAATGTTATTTATAATAAAATTTGTCAGTGATTTGATATATATAGGAAGATCTAAAAGTGTTATTCTGATTAAATTCTCGTATTGTTAATGTTTATTTCAATTTTAATTAGCATTTAAAATAAATTATAAAACGAATCAACAGTCTTTTATTCATATAAGTTAGCAGGCTCTACAAACAGTAAATCTGAACTCACCTGAGGAAAGAATCTCTACAGTCAGGGTAATCAGGGCAAAAAAGGCATCACCATTGATAAAAAGAAAAATTACATAGTTTATTTTTTTATTATTGTTGCCCCACAAACAAATAAATTAAGTGCAATAGAAATTTACAAAATTACCTTTTCTATTGTAATATATATATATATATATATATATATATATATATATATATATATATATATATATATATATATATATATATATATATATATATATATATATATATATATATATATATATATATATATATATATATATATATATATATATATATATATATATATATATATACCAACGGCCTTGGCCGCATCAAAACACCGCTTCTTATGAGAGCCTTGTCTAAAGGTGCTGTAAAATGCAAATTCTGTATTTTTTTTTATTTATATAGATAATCTGTGTTCTGTATGATTTTATGCTTGGGCGGCATTGACGGAACGAGGAATAAAGCGGGGATCGTTGTGTGCTTTTAAAGTTCTAAAATAAAAAAAACTAGGGTGTTTTTTTTCGATAAAATCATAATCTTAATAGGATTAAAGCGATCCTTTATTTCATGACAACCTGTCATTCTCTCATATGTTTTAATAGCACATATGCAGTTGTGATTTCAAGTAAAAATAAAATAAAAAGTTTAAAGTTTCCAGCATATTCCTACTGATTCAGCCTCACCGTTAAGACGTACAAAAAGCGTGCAAGAGAGAAAGATGAATTAAAATATAATCTTTCTTTCTCACTCCAACGTGCTAATTGGTCGAGAAGGACTGGCTGACGAATCAGCACGACGAGTGGGATATATACCCTTCTCACCAATCAATGAGCACGTAGAAGCGAGAGGGACAGGTTATACTGTAATTCTTCTGTCGCTCTCGCTTGCTGCCTAGTAGCAAGGCTTCCTCATCTATAAGTATATGCTCAAAGGTTAAAATAAGTTGTGATCTTTAATGTAATTTCTTATTTTTATTTTATGTTATTTGCCTGTATAAAGACTTTATGGGAATAAAGTATATTCTATTTTTTGTTGTTGTTTGTTTTAATAAATCCACCTTATAAGATGAAATTATGAAGGTCAGTCTCCTTCACCAGTAAAAATATTCAACTTGATTCTTATTATTCACTGACGACCAAAGCATTATAAATGTTTATTAAAACAATACACAGAGAAAAACCTAGCATAAGATACAATATTGTTAAAAAAAAATTAATTATAAATAACACAAAAAGGTTTTAAAGAGGGGAAATTAATTAAAACGTCAATACAGAGCGTCAATACTTCCATCTTGCATCTTGCCAACAGTTCCAGCACTAAATCCCTAAAAAAATCGCAGTCGCAGCGCTATGAAATACCAAAAAAACCGGCGGAAAAATTTTGCGAATTCGTAATTCGTAAATCGCATTTCGCAAGCTTATGAACTACGCTTTATAGAATGGTGGGGGATAGAACTGCTATCAACCAGTAGTTAAAAACGGTAAGTCGCGAAAAAATCCTTTATCACCAAAGCCAAAAAGAAGGTGATAAAATAAAAGAAGAAAGAATATGGTTATAAATATTATGTTGTGCTCCTGAATTTGTATTTTGAATAGATTTTTGTTATTATTTTTTCGCTTAAATATTGTTATGGATCTTGCACAACCACCTGAAGGTATGGTATATAAAACAAAATTCGTTTTTACATAATAAAAGTGTTTTTTTTTAGATACAGATCTTAGAAATATTATAGATAAACTTGCCCAGTTTGTTGCTAGAAATGGACCCGAATTTGAGCAAATGACCAAAAATAAGCAAAAAGGCAATCCAAAATTTCAGTTTTTATATGGTGGTGAATATTTTAACTATTATCAATATAAGGTTACTACAGAACAAGCTAGTAAGTAATCCCACACATAAGGGCTTTCAGTAATCACCAAGTATATATTTTTTATTTAATGTAAATAAATTATAAATAATAGTCTTATTAACGGACCAGGCCATTTTAACAAGGAATATGCATGAGACATAATAAAATTGGTTTAAAATTTACCAGAAACCAGAAAAGATCTCCAAACAAATAAAAATCAGTCAGTTATGGAAATACCTAAAACATAAAATACATAATAAAAAAAGTGTTACTAAAAATAAGAGTTATAATCCAAAATAGGGTAAAAATGTATTTGTTAGACTTCAAATGGATTTTGATGATTTAATGCATATGGGGGTCTGTTAGGTCTATCTGGTTTTTTTTCATGTTTATCACCATAGCTTACCATCATATTTGCCTTTTCTAAAACTATTATCTTATGTATTCACATGGATTTTGATGATTTAATACATATGGGGGTCTGTTAGGTCTATCTACAACTTCCAATATTACTTTGTCAGTAGGTAACATGTTCAATTCCTCTTGTGGTGGTTTTCTGCTTATTCGCACTATATATTCACTAACATTTGTTTTAACTGTTAACTGTCTTTTTTGCACGAATTAATCACATCTGCTGCATTTTCTGAGCGTGGACTCTTTAAATTGCTATCTGGGTCATCTTGAGTATTTAATGACAATTTAGAGTTTTCTTTAGTTGTTGTGGGTGATCTTACCGTTGATTTTCCGGGCTCAAAATATGTTTTATTATATTCATCTTTAAATAAGTTAATGCATTTAATTCCCCACCCCTGACTCTGTTTCGAGCCCTGTTATGATTTTCTTTATACCTACATCTTACCAAGGTATGTTCTTCTTTTTGTTTTTTTTTATCTAGGGTTGGCAAGTTTCGAGCAGGGTGGTTAAAACCACTGGTTAGTTGAGGTTTTAACCAGGTTAAAACTGGACAGTCAGTTTTGACCATTTAGTGGTCAAACCTCGGTCAAAACTAAATGATGCACATACTTTTAGTTATAAACATATTTAATTCGGTATTTAAATATTTAATTTACATAAAAACAAAAATAGTAACTTAAAAATCACAATTAATAGCACAAAACTAACAGGTACATGACACGAACATATACTTGTGAAGAGTCAGGTATAGGACCGTAAAGGTTTGAAATAAAAAAAGAAATTATACTCCGAATTAAATTCGCTGTTCTAAAAATTTACAACCTTTATAAATAACAATGTTTATAAATATGTGCTACAGCTCCGAGTAGACGATTAACGTGCTCTGCAGTATATGTTCAATAAAAGTGGTGTTTTTTGTGGAATAAATTGTACCTTTTGTTGAAGGTGGCGTGAAATGGGGTTTTTATTGTTTGCCTGAAAATACAAATAGTTAAGTATATTCGTTTAGCCAATATTAATTAAAATCATTAAGAACGGAACGGAACGTGACTAGTACCTTTATAGTTCGCCGCGATTAATTCGTGAGCGTTGCTTTATAGACATGCCACCCAAAATGAATAATGACGAAAGTGAAAAACTCATTGCTAAAGTTTGTTCAATGTTCATCTTACAGCTCGACGAAAAACACAATTCTGAACCGGAAAAAGTTGATAGCAGATTATCTGAGGCATGTAAATCCTTTAAAAATGTTACAGCAACTGTAAAAAACAACAGCGAAGCGATTTCAAATGTGCAAGAGAAACTTGATTTGCTTGATCAACATTTCAGAAGAAATACTCTTCATATCTGTCGTATTCATGAAACAATAGGTAAAGATGTCCAACTTGTCTACTATCTAATTTATTGAGTACTAAACTGAAGTATCTGTTGCTCCTAGTAACATTGATGCTGTATTTAGAATTGGCAAAGTATCCAATGAACGACCCCGTCTTGTACCAGTAACTTTTCTATCCAATCTCAGATATAATGAAATATTTTTTGGTAAGAAAAACCAACGTGGAACACCTTACATTATTTATGAAGACCTCACACACAGTAGGTTCAAGTTACTAATGTCTGCTAAGGAAAAATATGGAAAGGAAAAATCATGGTCTTTAGGTGGCAAGACACAGTGACCTATAGGTGCAAAAATTAATCCCTACGACTTGATCGTCGTTATCGATCTATATTTAAGGTCAGATATTTAGTATATTTTTATATATTTGTTTTTGTGTATAAGACTCTGAACTATCTTTAAAGTATACCACATATCATTTATGGTTTATATCTAAATAAATATGTTCTTTGTTCAAGTTATATTCTGCCAGGTTTGCAGTAAACTTATTTATTTATTTATTACAAAGGTTCTTCACCACTTATATTAATAAAATTGTTTTTGCTTTTATTCCAATGTTTAAGTTCAGAATTCTGTAAACCGAAACTAATTTGTCCCTTAAGTTTAATTGGATAAAACTGAAATTTGAGAAAATTATTTCAATTCCTGTGAAAGAAGAGCATGTGATTTATGTAAATATAAGACAAAATCTAATAAGTTTAAATCAATCCTTTTTTAAATCCTTCCTACCATAATATGGGGTTGAGGTCAATCATGTCTTCTGGAGAAAAACGTTTGTGGAAACGGCTTTTCTTTTAAAGAAAAAAGGTAATTATAGAAAGGAAGGATTTATTATGTTCTGCTGCTCTTCTCTAGCTTCTTCTAAGTCACTGTTGGTTAAATCTTGCCCCATATATTTATGATGAAGTAAGTATGCTAATTTATGGGCTGGCGTAATACTTTCTTTGTACTTTTTTTCAATTAGGTGTCTGTATTGTTAAATACTTTTTTATCCTTTAGTTTCATAAATGCACATGTAGCATCAACAATAGATTTTTGTAAAAAGTCAACATTTTGGCTATGTGTAAAAGTTGGCTGCAAATGTTTAGCGTCAACAAGAAGTGCAACATTGCTAATTATATTCTTAATATTTGCATCTATATTATTTTGCACATCTTCTATTATGATTTGTGTATAAAAAGGCCTGTTTTTTAAAAAAATATCAATACAGTCGACTTGACTATTCGATCTTGTTCCCCTGGAAACTGGGGCTTCCTTGACCCATTTAGTGTTGACAAAGAGCATTTGGTTTGTGGTAATTTCTAAAATATTTTGATAGTTCAGTTATTTGTCCGAGTATAATGGACACATTTCTATTTTTACAAATATCTTGCCCCAATAAATTTAAATAGCTTCAAAATAAATTTCCATCTTGTCTCATTTCAGCCTCTTTATCTGAGACAAAAGAACTAACTTTGCATTTTAATTTTGTAGTGGCTCCTTAATGGCCATAATTGCAATTTCCTTACACTTCCACACACTTACTTTGTTACTTCTGGTGTCTATAGCTGATAAAAAGAAAACATTTTTTCCATCAGATAAACAATTAGCTTACATTGGCTGGTTATGGATGTTTGCCTATCCATCCTATATTAAACACATTTCCCTTTTAATTTTTAGGTCATATTCTCTAATGTTTTAGATTCCATGGTGTCTAACAGTTCCCCAGCTAAGACTTTTCTAGTTGGTGCAGTATATCCAGGTCTAAGGGAATGTACCATTTAAAAAAAATAAAAGTCCTTTGAATGACTGAATGGTATATTTCTGGCATAAAAGTAGGCAGCAATATTTTCATCAAGATGTTTCTTTTGGAAAATTGTAGTCTTAATCGTATATCCAGATATTTTAATTTGAGTCAATATAATGATTTAATACATGACAATGCTGGTTCTGATTGATTAACCTTTGATCCTGAAAATGAACCACTTGAACCTGATGCAGATGCTTCAGCCCCATAATTTTTGACAACTCCAATTTTATCGTCATCCTTTTCTTCAGTATCCGAAGTGCTTGTGTCCAGGTCCATTGTGACCTTGTGCTGTATCGCTGGGGAGGGAACAGAGAAACTTTCGATACTATCATTCACTTTTTCGAATTTTTACTTTTTTCAAAATCCCTTTTTTAATTTAAGGGCCTTGCTGCTAATAATTCTGTGCAGCATTAATCCTCTGTTCAGTAATTTTCCCATTTTTTCATTAATTGATCAAAAAACCTCCAAATTGGGTCCTTCCTCTGCTGTCAAGTCGAAATGTATTCATCACCTGTAAACATTTTTGAAAAACAAAACCAATTATAATCGATAAGGGAAAATAATTAACTAATTTATACTAATCTAATGTTTTTTCTTTCTACTCTAAAGAAAACTAAAAATCTCGCATATTTAATTTAAAACTTGGGAGCTAATTAATAAAGAAAAACAGTTTTAGCAAACAGTAACCTGTTCTAATACGATTAAAAAGGATTTTGTCAGCTATTGCGTGCCGCCTCACCGCGTCGTCCGCTCACAAGTTGTACGGGTAGCGCGTGGGCCGATAGGTCATACTTCGATAATATAATAGGTCATCAAAGGATACATGGTTCCCAGGTTTAAAAATATATTCGTAGTTTTGATCAGTGGTTTTAACCATTTTTGGACGGTTAAAACCAATTTGTTCATTGCCCTGGTCAAAATTGAAAAAAGTGTTTTTTGCCAACCCTGTTTTCATCACTAATGAAATCAGTACTGTTAAGTTAAAATTTATAGATCCAATTAAATTATTTTTTGTTCTTCATTTTGCGTTATTTAAAACTATTTTTTTCAGTGGTGTAGAATATTTCAACAAATTGAAGAATCATTAAGGATGTTTCGTTACCCAAATTAAAGTTCAAGTTTAAAATTTATTTTCTGAAGATATTTTTTCCCTGGATAGGACCGACAAGATTGTTTCCGACTGTTCAGTTGCATTGTAGCCTGATAAATATTGTTTGTTCTTGATGCCTTTTGTTTTTTTGCTTGTTTTTTACAATTGTTCTTTATGTCTGACAGTAGTATGTATTTTGTATTTAATTTTTACTTACCTACTAGTTTTAAGTTCTGTTTTTATATATATATATATATATATATATATATATATATATATATATATATATATATATATATATATATATATATATATATAATATAAACCATAGCATTATTATTTTTTAAAAGCTATCTGAAATATATGTGAGGGCCGTTCTGCTTGTTTTATAAATTGTAAATTTGTGGAAGGTCATTCATTTATATCCTAATTGGTTAAATGCATCATAATTATTTTATTTGATTTATCAGATGTTAAGGTTGAGCTGATTTTTTATACACAATTTTGCCTTTTTAACATATTAGTGAAACGATTTGTTTTCTTTGTCTTTATTTTCATTTGTTTTATTTTTTTCCTTGGTAATTATGATATTGCAACATTTTGATCTAAGCTCGTCTTTGGTGCTGGAAACAGTGGAAGAAAACGAACTATTTTTTTCATTTATCTTAAGTAAAAATTAATGGAGGTTTTTATGCTTGTGATGAATTCAGTAGTACAACATTTTTGGATTTTCTAATGGAGTAGCATAATTAGAGCCTATACTAAGGATTTCTGTGCATAATCAGTAAAAACATGGTAAATTTTTCGGATTAATTTTAGGTTTTTGCATTAATTTGTTGTCTTTGTTTTTTTTTATATTCAAAGTATTAATTTAGTACATTTTTTGTTTTATGTTACTTTGTTTAGTATTCATAAAAGTTATACATATTCTTGGGGTTTAGTTTTAGATTTTTTTAAAGACTGGATCAATAAGTAAAGCAAATAGCTTTTCATACTTAGTATAATCCCAAAAATATATAGCTTCAATTTAAAAAAAACTACAGGGTATAATACAAATAAAACCAAAGAAAGAGATGATCAAAAACATACCTATTATGGCCTTAAATCCTAATATTTCTAAGAAGATTAAACAATAAAAAACAACTTTACTATTTGCCATAAGTGTCCATCAAAACCTACCAAAAAACAAAATCTCTAAATTAAAAGTTAAATTGAAATACATAAAGAGTCATTATACCATATGATATTACCTGCTAAGACTGTGATAACGTGTACAGGTTTTCATTTATATTTTAACACCCACTTACAACAATAACTAAAAAGGATAGAAAAAATTATTGTATAAAAGTTTCATGGTTTTTGAGTATACCGAAATTAACTAATGAACATCAAAAAACGAAAAATAAATATATAATATATCAAATAATATAAATATTATCGATATAATTTTGCTTTTTTAAAGCTTACCACGCTAAATAAAACGTCAAAACGACTCTTTTGAATAATACGTTTTAAATAAAAAAAAACCCATACCTATGAGGTAAAAATAATTATTCGTAATAGTTTAAGGAAAATAAAAATTACCTATTGACTTTTACATTTATAAATTTTCAGTTTTTAAACAGCAACAACAGCAACAAACAGTTACAGTAACTGAACCAAGTAATTGGAACACACCTCCTCCAAATCTTCCAACCCAACAAAATATAGAGATTGACCACATAACCCAACAGCAAGATGTATTAAGAGAACAAATAAAACAAAGTGAGCAAAACCTGACTGCTCAGCATACAGTACTAATGCAACAACAGCAAGCAGCAGTTGAGACTGCTGTGGAAAGTGTGAAGCTGCAGACTTACAAAAAGCAGCAGGATTGTGGTATTACGCTTAATGAGTTGCATGGAATATTACAACCTATTATAGATAGCTGTACAAAAGACAGTATAAGTAATGGAAAATCTTGGTTTCTACAACATGCAAACACAAAAAAAAAATCAGGTTGCATTGTGAAGTGTTTGTTATACAAGTAGGTCTAGTCAATATGTTGGTATTATGCTTTTAAGTCTGTGTTTATAAATAATCTTGTATGAATCTATCTATATGTTTTTAGTTTTAATTTCTATTTTTTTCTTAATAGTGGTGGCCGACTTGCCACCGAAACGTAGATAATTCTTTTGAATTTTTGTGGGTTTTTTCTTTTTTCTCTTTCAGGCGGTCTTTTAGTTTATAGGGGTCAACCAGGACCGGTGGTCCCATTGTTTAGAATTTTTATAGGCGAGTAATCCAACGAGAATAAATGAAAAATGAATCCGCCACAAAACTATAACATATTTATAAGAAACCGTGTAGTAAAGGGTTATTTAATAGTGTTTGTTGGGTACACGCCAAAGAGATCTTTATACAATTTGACCGCCGTAATAAATAAAATTAAAATTGTTAAAATTTTGATATCAAAATCAATGATATGTACGATTATTAAGATTGATTTCGTTAAAATTATAAATATTCCAACATAATGGAAATCTCCGTCGCCAAGTCGGCTGGTTATATGTTAGCAGTGTATATGCAGGGTGAGTTTTTTTTTTATGTTTATCACATGTATCTTGGAAACCACTGCAGCTACAGAGGAAGTTAAATAGGTAAAAATTGTAGTTCAAAAGCTTAGAAATCAGTTTGTGCTTCATTAAACAAAATCATGGCTTACTAAATGTTTAATAAGCTCTAGTCTAGCTCTGTTACTGTTGGGGATACCAAAAGTATAAATAGAAAATAAGCAATTTTGTTCGCAATAGACAGTTGTACTCCGATGTATAGGGTGTTCGAAAAATGCTTGGCCAAATTTTAGGAGGTGATTCCTAATAAAAAATATAAAAAAGTTTGTATAAATACGGCTCGAAAATTCCTAGTTTCTATGATACAAACTTTTTAAAAAAAAAGTTTTTTTAATTATTTTAAATACTCTGTAGCCGATTTTCTTAAAATTTGTGAAATTTTTGAAATTTTCTTGAATTTTGTGAAATGTTATTTCTATTAATGATATACACTTCTTATATATTTTTTTGGATTAAGCAACTAAAAATACACCTTTTTGTCTCTTAATATTTTTTCCTATCTTACAATTAGTAATGATATGTCGGTAATACCATTCTCAAAATTGTTAACAGGGCTGAACATCTCTTGAATGTAATGCTTGCATACGTTGCACATGATATGGATTTAAAAGTTGTTGGATAATACTCCCTATACAGTGCTGTTAAAATAATTACCTAATCGATTTGCGACGATCTCGTACTGATACCAGAATTTTCTTTCACAGCGTATAAAACTGCTTCGTCGAATTCAGGGTTCATACGATCCTTGGCTAGCCTCTATGATTAATGGACATGGCAAAACTTACTTTTTACCATTTTCCCGTAATTTGCGGTGAACGTTTTTAAAAGTTTTCCTATCCGTAAGTTGCTGATTTAAGTATGCCTCTTCATACAGGCACCTAGCTTCGTGACAGTTGCTAAAAGCACGTGCGTACATTTCATGCATGTCTGTCATTTCCTCAAAAGTGTAAATATTTATTGTTAAGCAAGGCAAAATGTTCATTTTTCTTTACAAAACTAACAACCTACCCTCAAATAATTTGTCCCAATAAATAACACGCAAAAATGTCAAACCAACAAGCAAAAAATTTTTGTTACTTTTTGCGACATACTTTTCTAAACTTACTTGTGCCATAGGAGACAATGCCAATACGCGTCCGGTATTAACTTGTAGTGGGCTCCCGATACGGGTTTTATGGCAACTTCCCCATAGACCCTTGTTCTTTCGATACTAGTGTTTGCGTTCTCCGGGTAGTATCCGTTTTTAATAAGTGTCCACACCCGACCAGTGGCATTCGAGTTCCATTTTTTACCTGCTCTGTTACTGAACATACCCGTGCAACCTGACCATTGGTGAATATAGGACAACTGATAAACCACTGTTATTACGCATCTTAGGTCCTCGGTTTCCCCATCTATCCCGCACTTTCCATCGATAATAGCCATTCTTTTTACAACTTCGCGATTGCTGTGACGCCGATGTAAAAATAATGAGAAATGTATTATCTGTTAATACGAGCAGAACGCGCGCATCCAAGGGTTGGGTCTTTATTTTAGATGTAAAATTAAATATGAGAGTCAAACTTGTACATTGTTAAATAAACAAGACCCACTTATGTTATTTTAACTTTTAAAATAAACGAATACTATATAACTAGGGATTATTTAATTCAATAACTTGTATATGATTAAAAAGCTTTTTATTCCTCATTTAAAACATAAGTATATAAATAACAGTATTAGAAAGCTTAAATAATAACATTTAAAAGCTTAGAATGTCATTGAAATTTGACCTACATTAATTAGCTTCTGATCGAAACGTTAACATTAAAAAAACATCAAAGTCGCAAAAGTAAGATATTGGTAAATAAAAAACCAAAGTCGTTAATCTTAAACACATAATAAACGCCCACCGAGTTGCACTGATAGCTGCAAAATTTTAAACATAACTTTAAGAAACTATAGTCTTTCGTCAAAATAAAGGGCCCTGGCGCATAAAGGGGGTTAATCGGCTTTTTCACTTTTTGACACCTCACCCAGCTAGGCTTGTTGAGAATAAAAAAATGTACTTTTTCCTGTTTTTTTTTAATTACGTGGGTGCTTCAGAAAGTGTTTTATTGAATCACTTAACTATCCCTGTCTGTATGTGTTTTCGAGATCCCTGCCTTAAACATTAAAAAAACCCGCTCTATGTAAGCAAAACATTTAAAATTTTTGACACTAGCGATCCTTTAGGTTTAACCTTTCTTTACATGAAGATTTGACTTATCCTTACTTTATAGTCAATATGTCTGAGCGGTATGTAACGAATGTGTGACTATTTCTAACATGAATGAAACATGTCTCCGACTTGGTCGGACCCAAACCGTTCCATTAAATTTGAAACTTTGTAACTTTAAACCAAAGCATACCTAATCTTGATGTTAGATGTTTTTTTCCTTAAGCCCTTATTTTTAATGAAGTTAAACGCTTCTATTTAAATCATAATTATATTATTTTTAATCTCCATAATCTTGATTGGCTAGTCCTTGTTGAAATCGACTTTAATAATATCAAAATTTTCTGTTTTAAACTAGACAATATATTTTATTTTTAGAGTATTGCAGTCTAGTACGTTTTCTCAAAAGTTACATGTTATTTATCTAGTAAATGATTTGCTGCATCATAGGTAAGTCTAATATATCTACTTTTAGTGATTTAATAAAATAACATAATTTTAATTGCAGAAGTTTTTTTTTAAGAGCTTTTTTATAATTGTAGTGCTAGAAAAAATGCAAGTGACTTAAAGGAAGCTTTAGAAATCGCCGTAGTACCTATGTTTTGTAATGCGAGTATAGCAGCCAGTGAGACAGAAACTAAAACTGGATAAGTTGTTAAAACTTTGGGAATCAAAAGCCAATTATTTAAAAGCTGAAACTTTAGATAAATTGCATAATCCGATTCAGAGTTATCAGCAGTATCAACCGATCAGATGGCAAAAATACAACCAGTAGCTGCACTTGCCCAACAAACTAAGATTACTTTCAAGGTTATCAGTCACAACATCAGGCATTTGTTTGTCATGCTATGCAACAAATAATGGATTTACAACAACAAAAACAAGCATTGGAGCAACATAAACAACAAAATCCACAACAAGTTGTAGAAACACAACAGATTCAACCGCCATCAAATGCTAATATAATTCCCTTTAGAGACTATTCAAGCTACCCTGCAACATACTATTCAGACTTTAAGCCATTCAAATAATACCGTTGCAAATGGTTCCCAATCAACGCCACAACAAACTTTTCCCATCCAAACAATTGGCAGCCAAAATAATAATGATAGCTTTATTCAAATGAATCTAAATATACCTCCACCAAATATCGCGGTGCCACCCAATGCCACTCAAATTCCAATAACAACAAATAATCAAGGTCATTTGCCGCCCGAAATTCATCCGCCTCCTTCCAATGGAATAGAAAATCAATTTTCAGCCACCTCCGGGATATTTGCCACCTCCTGGAATGTTTCCAGACTTTTCAAAACCTCCACCAGGATTTGCCCCCAAATCAGAAGTTTTTCTGAAGAACTAATGCCGACGGCCCCATACTATGATCTTCCTGCAGGTCTGATGGTACCTCTGGTTAAGGTATGTTTGTTTTGTTATATTTAATAAAACATAAATAAAATATAATTAAAAAGTTTCGTCCTTTAAAATTCTGGTAAAGGTTAAAGAAAACTTTTAAAATAAACTAACATTATATAACTTGGTATTATTTAATCCAGTTACTTGTATGTGATTAAAAAGCTTTTTATTTCTATTTAAAACCAAATAAACATAGAAAAGTATAAAAATAACAGCAAAGCATCAAAGTCGCAAAAAGTAAGATCCTATTAAAAATAAAAAAAAAAGTCGTTAATCTTAAACACAAATTAAACGCCCGCCGAGTTGCACTGATAGCTGCACTATTTTAAATATAACTTCAAGAAACTAAAGTCTATCATCAAAATAAATTTCGTAGCATAAAGTTAGGCCAATGGATGGATTTAGGTATTTGATGTTTTCAATACTTTGCAACATTAGAATGCTGCTTTGTTATGACTGTAACGTCATTAGAATTAATTAAAATTTATGGTATATAAAAATTGATTTTAGTGACTGTGATTGGTGTAATAAAGTTTAAAAAATGTAAATATAAATTTTAGTATGTTTCTATAAATCACTTACAATTTTTACAAGGATAATCCTTATATATATAAATGATAGTTTGAAACGTTATCATCAAATCAACATTTAATATAATATGCGAATGAATGTAAAATGTGTTCAAATTTTTGTATTGTGAAAGATTGTTTTTACAGATTTTAAAAAAACTTTAAAATTTGCAACCATCACAAAAAGTATTTTTGGGTTTATTATAACTGATTTGGCTTAAAACTAATCGGTATAATTCGCCTATTTAACAAAAATATTTTTAATATTACCTAAGTCATCTAAACCTGATATCAACAATAAATCTATTTTTACAAAGATAGAGTTGTCCAGTAACTTGTGTGTGTTTTTTTTTAAATTTTTATATACAAGTTCTAAACCATATACGTTTACCGACACTTTATTTGGCTTCTCAGTATGGGATATGTCGGTGATAATTCAAACTTTATACCTTCAAAATGAAAACCTTTTAAAAATCAAAATAAGATGGTGGTTTCCTCGATCTCCTAATATAAAGCTGATACCACTAAATAACCAAAACACAAGTCATCATCATCAGTCATTTTGTATGTTTATTACAGCATTGTTCAATCATATTTTTTTCAATGACAAATACGATGGACTTCTCTTGGATTTTATTTGTTTATATTAACATCTGGTTTTCTCGGACTTTTTGATATAAAGCTAACCCCTAAATAACCCAAAAAAAAAGTCATCATCATCAGTCACTTTGTATGTTTTACAGCATTTTTTTAGTCATATTTTTTTGAATGCAAATACGATGAACTTTCTTTGGATTATACTTGTTTATATTAACTTGAGGTGAATAATTTGTTTGTTTTTAATATTGTTATTTTTTTCATTTTTTTGTTTTCTATTATACTAGATATATACACGCATGAATCTATCTCTACAAAGCATTAAGCTTTTCTATAATCCAAATAATGTCATATTCACCTGAACAATTTAATGACCTTCCAACTCACCTGCACAACTTTTGTAACATTATTCCTTGATCTTTTTGACAATTGGTGAAACTGGTGTAAAAATTTTATATTAAATGATTCGATTGTCAAATGCACTTTTTAATATTTTAATTTCTGGTCCCATATTTGTTCTTTTTTTTTGAAGATTTGTTTTTAGATGAGCATTCCAATAATTAACATTAATATTACAGTCCTGATTGTATTGTATAGATTTTGTGGATCCGTTGTTTTATTTAATTTGTTAGTTATTTGAGGACTTTGGTTACCAGATAAAATATATTGATTTATTAGTTTTTTTTTTTGTATTATAGTTTGTTTTTTTTTTTTAATTGTATAGTAATCTGGGCATATTTGGTAGTCTTCTTCAAACAACTTCTTTTAAATGTCTTATGATACTTGATTTTGTTGTAAATTTTTAAACACAGTGAACACCTAAACGGTATTTTTGATTAACTGAAAATATAGTAAAATATTTAGTTAAAAGTATAATAAAGGTAAATAGAGGGGGAGATGTGGTGAGCTGTTTGATATTTTTTTCTTTTTCATATTGCTCTAAAGGTTCAATCTTATCAATTTTTTTTTAGTTTTTTTTAAATTGGGTTTTAAAATTATTGTTTGCAAAATACCTAAACAAGGTTTTTC
>JAHBCN010007686.1:0-42445 GCA_019359885.1 Listronotus oregonensis | reverse complement strand
TATGATTAGAAGTGTCTACGAACAATTTTTGCAGTTGACAGACGGGGGCAGCGCAGCCGAGCGAATGCAAAATTGCAAGTAAAAATAAGCACTTTTAGTCCGTATGATATATACTATTTTTTAATCCTAGGATTAAAAGTGCTAAAAGTTTGTGTTGTATTTGTAGGTAATAGACTAGCGAAATTTTATATTTTAATATCTAAAAATTATTGAAATTACGTCAATATCAAAGAAAATCCTACAGATTGTTTATCAAAAGAAGATTATCCAGGTTATTTAAAAAAAATCTTTATGGTTCATTAAACCCGATTGGCTTTTACATTCTGACAAAGTAAAAATAAGAAACTTTATTTATCCAAAAAATGCTCCCGAGAAAAGGAAACAAACTCATATTTCCGCCAAAATTGCTCAATTGGAAATATTTTCAAGGTGTTTGTCCTTTTGACAAGTTACAAACAAGTTACTGTTTGCGATTTATTTACAATACAAAAAAAATAAAAAACTGTTTTTTTACTAGTTCGTGAGTCACAAGGGTAGATACAAAGAAAGAATTTTTTGTTTGTTCTAGAGTCAAAGATGCTTTTATATAAATTGGAGCCTTTATTGTTTTTAAATAAATAACTTTCCTTACCTTTTTAATGGTGTATTTACAGAGTTTTTTGTTTGTATACTAACTTAGGTCTACAATATTTAAAATTGCTTTCGAGCCTTTATAAGTTTCAAATAAATAAAATTAAGAAGGCGTCGCAATGCCGTCAAAACGTACCCACTAATGCTTTAATTTTTTATTTTTTTTTTCATTAAATACTTTAAAATTTACAGAGCTTTCTAAAATAAATTAGGTAATAGAATTTTTTCATAATAGTAGGAATGGAAAGTTTTTTAATATAATATCTTAGCTTATCTTAATGTCTTCGATCTTGTTTTCAAATTTGCAAATACTCTTTGCACTTTCGGCATGTAACCTTTAAACTTTATTGTTTCCATAAGAAAATTGAATTTTTTACCAAAAATGTGTGTTGTTTCATTCGCGCTTTGAAGACCTTTAATTTGGCACAAGAAAAACTAAGAAACCTTTTAATGCGGTGGAGATATTCAAAAAAAACGAAAAATTTTTTTTGAATCAATAAAACAGTCTTTAAAGCACCTATATGTATTAAAAAAAGGGAAAGGCACGTTTTTTTATTCTTAACAAGCCTAGCTGGGTGAGATTTTAAAAAGTAAAAAGGTCGATTACCTCCTTATGCGCCAAGGCCCTTTGTCAGATAAAAATTGTATTATTAGGTAAGTTAATGCAAAATCGAATGAAAAAGCACAAACGCAAAATTAAGAACAAACATGCTGTCAGCGACTCACTCGCGCAACTCAAAAGCTAATTTAAAATAATTCTATCGCATTTAAAAATACTTTGTTTTGAAACAAATATTAACATTAATTTAAGGATAATAATACATAATGAACCGAAAGTTACTTTAGAGAATTAATTCTCGTCGATTAAAAAAAAAAAACTAAATATTGTGTTTAACTTCGTGAATTCAAAAAATATTAGACCTACAAAGTATTTAAAATGACAAAAAAATTGTGATATTATACCTCTATTATTTTCAATTACTTTTTATTAAAACAAATTATTATTAAAAAAATTTCTATACATTAAATGAGTCCTTTAATAAATTTAAAATTAGATAAAGTTATTTAATGGCGCTTTTATTGTTGGGAATTTAATATTCTAAACTAAACATAACTAGTTACATAAACACAGCAAACAACTTATTAATATTCAACAATTGCATTTGTTTTTCATTGCTGGTAACCATGCTTTTAAAAACAACGAATATTAAAAATAAAGGACGTAATCTACTAAATAAAATAAATTATAAATTAAAACTACGTGTCTGAAATAAAACTTTTAAAATTAAAAACTTTTACTTGAGAACAACAATATACCAGACTAAACTTAAGAAGTGTCGCACAATTGAAAATACGGGAAACAACTCAGGCCACGAGTCAATTTTAATCGGATGGTGGTGATTTTAATAAAGTTATATTTTATATCCTAATGAGATAATTGATTTATTTGCCCACGTGTCATCCTAAATTGGGATTTAACTTATTGATCTCAAAAACAAAAAATACTCGCTGACTAAAAGTTAAAAAAAAATATATATATATATATATATATATATATATATATATATATATATATATATATATATATATATATATATATATATATATATATATATATATAAAAAAAAAAAAAAAAAAAGTGGAAGGGTAGTCTTAACCGACTAGTTGAATAAAAAGGGATTGAATTTGGGATTGGTTACTGAAAACTCTTTTAAACGCCATTCTTATTTTTCTTTTTTCGGGGGAGTTTTCTTAAGGCTAGAGTTTTATAAAAATAATCAATTTATTGTTTTATTTTAGTTCATAATTTTTAAATTTTTAACTTTTATATCCTGGTGTTTAAACATCTTGAAACATACTGTCACACTTCACACAGTATGTTTCAAGATGTTCTAGAAAACACCAGGATGTATAAATGTTAAAAAATTTAAATTCAAAAATTATGAGCACTAAGATGTAAAACAATAAATTGATTATGTTTTATAAAGACTCTAGCCTTAAGAAAACTCACTTTGCACCCTTGAAAAAGGAAAATAAATTTCCGAAAGCTCGGCGTTTAGTAAAAGAGTTTTACTTCAGCCCTAGACCGAATCCCCAAGAATTTAGAATCTTTATATATATATATATATATATATATATATATATATATATATATATATATATATATATATATATATATATATATATATATATATATATATATATATATATATAATAAAAAAGTGGAGTTTCTTTGGGCATAGAGGCCCTTAATAAAAAGAAGAGAAAATAAAATATCCTGGTAGGTAGATCACTAAGGTTGGTTGTTTTAAAATTAACGAGGCCTCCAAGTAAATGGATAACCCCTCCAGCCAATCCGATTAACGTGTTTCCCCTTTTTGGGGATGGTCACACCGAATGTAGGCCGTAACAACCCTTGAGAGTGCAGTTACCTTATGAACATCTGTAACCTAATACAGCTGAACGTTAGAAGCAACTAGCGCCATCTCGTCAAGTAATTCCAAAACAACCAACTTAGTATCGACAGGTTAAGATGTTAAAGTGCGCCATGTAGGGTATTACGCAAAATCAGTCAGAAGTTGCTTACAACAACACGCTTAATGAAAAATGGTTCCCTTAGTTCACGAAAGGGGAATTTCGAATGAGCTCTTTTGCCAATTCCAAGTAGGTTACGTGCAGCATGACTGAAAACGTGATTTAATAAAAGGGGGGGGCATATTTTCACCCAACTGCAATATAATAAATAAAATTAAACTTTTGAGCCTTGTTATAAATAATAACAAAGGTGGAGTTTTTTGGGGATAGAGGCTCCTTAATAAATGAAGAGAAAATAAAATATTAGGTAGGTATATAAAAGTTGGTTGTTTAAAATTAGGGGGCCTCCGGAAACCCCGGGGCCGCCTCCGATTACAGTGTTTTATTGTTGGGGATGGTCACCCGGGGAAAGTAGGGGACAACCCTTGGGGAAAAAGGGTTCCCAAATTTTAACCAAAACCGGTTGGCTGGCCCTCCGTCGAATTCCAAAACAACCAATTTGTATCGACAGGTTAAGATGTTAAAGTGCGCCCTGAGGTGATTACGCAAAAAAGTCAGAAGGGTTACAACAACACGCTTAATGAAAAAAGGGTTCCCCTTGTTCAGGATATGGAATTTCGAATACCCCCAAAAATTAAAGGTTATGAGATGACGGAAAAACGTGTTTAAAAAAAGGGGGGGAAAAAGGCTTTAAATTTTAAATTAAATTTTTTTTTTTTAAAATTTAATTTATAAAATAATATAATATTTATATATATATATATATATATATATATATATATATATATATATATATATTTATATATATATATATATATATATATATATATATATATATATATATATATATATATATATATATATATATATATATATATATATATATATAAAAAACAGGGTGGTCCAAAGGGGGGCCCGGTAAATATTTTAACCTTTAATTAAACAAAATTTTTTAACAAAACTTTTAAAATTTCATCTTTACAACCAAAACTATTTTCTAGTATACAGGGTCCCAAAAAAAGAGTATTCAAATATTTTTTTTGTTAAATGGAATACCCTATTTTTTATGTGGCAAATAAACCCCCTTTTGGGTTCTTTTTTTAACTTTAAATTTGTATGTGGGTCGAATGCAGTTTTCCGTTATAATTTTTTTTTGAAAAGATCAGTAAAAACATTTTTTTTTAAAACCGTTATTTCTCCGCCACTTTTGGGGTTAATTTCCGACAAATTTACATGTAATCAATTTTGACCCTACTTTCCCCCAAACCGTCCTCCCTTTTGATTTAATTTATACCGGGTGTCCAAAATATTTATTCAAACATCTCTATTTTCAATTTTATTTTAATTAAATTTCTTAAATACAACACCCTGTATTTTTTTTTGCCGTTGAATTTTTTTGGGGCGTGCTCTTTTTCAGAAAACATTATGCCCTTTTTTCTATCGCACTATCATTTTGAAGTTTAAAGTTTTCCAAAATTTACTCTCAAACTTGGAGATATCGTGGCGGCATGGCTCAAGAAATCAAAAGAATTAATATTCGGTGGCATAATAATACCCCCCCTTTTTGTCTAATAAATTATGTCATTTTATTAACATTAAATAAAATTATTCAAAAATAATAAAGGTAACATAAATAAATTTAAAAAACCCAATTAATTCATTAAATATTCAAACACTTACCATTTTGCTGTAAACATATATTGAATCTGTCGGTTAAAGATATATCTACATTTTGTAACATTAAGGGAGTTATTGAATTAAATGCTTCTCTTATTTTTTCTCGCATATTTGCTGCTGTATTGGGGGGGTGTCTTTAGACCGTTTTAAGTCCCCCTTTAAAAAAATCAAGTTTTGTCAGATCGATGCCTTTTTGGGGGCCAAGGAAAAAATCCTCTTCCCGATCCAACGGCCGGGAAATTTTTCATCCAGAGTTTTGTACTCCAGCACTGAAATGAGCAGGTGCCCCATCTAACGGAAAAACCCAAACCTTCTTAATAGTTGTAGTGGTATATTTTCTAACAGATTATCAAGATCTTCTTTAAAAATTTTGAAAAATATTTCCATTAAGATGTCGATCAAAAAATGGGGCCCTATTATGTGCTTTTCAATTATGGCTTCCCAAACATTTTTACTCCACCTATGTTGCTGGTCAACAGTCCTCATAAAATGTGGGTTAACATCGGCGTAAAAGTGTAAATTATGCCTGTTTACATGACCATTATTGTGATGAGGCGACATTCATCGGTAAATAATACAATGTTAAAAAATCGTACATCGTCTCTAATTCGAGCAAGACCCCCATTACAGAAATTTATCCTATTTTCAAAGTCTTGTCCTTCAAGTGCTTGATTCAATTGCACACGATATGGATGAAACTTATTCTTACTCAACATCCTCTTCACAGAAGTTTGACCTAAGTTCAGCAAATCACTTATGTCCGCTGTACTTCTATGTGGGTCTTCAACAACAGATGCGACCAGATTAAATTCATTTTCTTCGTTTACCACTGGCTTTATTCTTTTATGCTTTTCGTACTTAACTGTTCCAGTCCTGTCAAATCTATCCATCAATCGTTGGAATGATCTTGCATCTGGATGTCTTCCTCAGGAAACCTCTCACTGTATACTCGGGATCCCCCAAAAACAATTTTTAAAACATTCTCCAAGAATATAAATCATTTAAAAAATTTTTGCTGTGTATATTCATTTTAATTCCAAAAAAACTTTTTAGGAAGAAAATATGCACAAGATGTAACCAAATGTCACAAGATTACATAAATAAAATAAAACTGACATGCCAACGAGTATCAATTGTTTCGATTTCTTGAGCCATGCCGCCAACGATTTTCCATTTTTTTAATGTAAATTTTCGGAAAAGCCTTAATATCTCAAAACGATAGTGCGATAGGTAAGGCAAACAAAAATGTTTTCTGAAAGTGCACACTTTATTCCACGGCAAAATAATATACAGGGTGTTGTTTTAAAAAATTTAATTAAAATAGAATTGAAAATAAAGATGTTTGAATAAATATTTTGGACACCCTGTATAATAAAAAAAAAATTAAAGATAGTTTAGGTAAAGGATGTCAACATTAGATTACATGTAAATTTTCAGCGAAATTAACAAACAGTGGCGGAGACATAAAGTTTAAAAATATTTTTTGACTGACTTTTCAAAAAAAATTCATAGCTTGGCAACGCTGCATTGACCCACATACAAATTTAAAGTTAAAACAGAACCCAAAGAGGCTTCATTTGCCACATAAAAAAAAAAGGTATTCCATTTAACAAAAATATAATCTTTAAATTTCCCTTTTTAAGAACCCTGTATACGAAAATAATTTTTTGGTTGTAGCAGAGAAGAAATTTTAAAAATTTTGTTAAGAAAATTTTGTTATAAGTTCAACGGTTAAGTAACTATTTAAGACGCGCCTTTTTGGACCACCCGTTTTTTTTTTTTTTTTTTTTTTTTTTATATATATATATATATATATATATATATATATATATATATATATATATATATATATATATATATATATATATATATATATATATATATATTTTTTTTTTTTTTTATCCATCAACCTCAGGTTCAGGGTTATCCAACAAGGACTAGGGGAGGCCGTTTTTTTTTCTTACCCGTACTTTTTAAAAAAAAAAAAGAAATAGCCATCAGATATAATTTTCCCCCCAATCCGAAAATGATTAATGTAAAAATAAATTAAATGACAACATAATTATACCAAAATAAAAAACAAATAACCAACCCTAACTACCCAGTAAAGTAAATAGATTTAGTTAAGTCTTTGCTAAAATACTTTAAAACCCCTGAAAAATTATATGCTAGTTAAATATTTATAACTTTAAATAAATTTTAAGCGTAAACATTTTATTACAAAACTATCTTACACCTATTTATTTTTTTATCGATAATAAAATATTTAAAGGTAAAACACAATTAAAAAGTTATGTTTAAAACCTTAAAAGTCGGTTTTAAAGAGTATAAACTGGTCGGAAAAATGTTCTTTCATCATTTTTAAGAAAGAAAACACACAAAAGGCCGAGTTTTTGTTTGGAAGCCAACATTCCAAGGAGCGGGTTTTAAAAAATGATTTATTATTTATTTTGTCTTAAGGACGTTGTAATAGTTTACTTTTTTACCTTTTGTGGGCTTTTACATAAATTATTCTAAAATATTGTTTTTTTATTTACCTAAACTTTAATTTTTTAGATGTAGATTAAACATTTTTAGTTCCAGCCTAGTATGTAACTAGAACTATCTTTGTACCATTACATACCATATTATAATATATCATAAAAATCTTAATAATTTTATTTTATTTATAGGAGCGGCCTATATTAACAGGTTTTATAACTCAAGTAACATGTTAAGCTTATATAGTTTTAAATGGGACGGGAATTGAAAAAGCTTTGAAAACGTAAACTTTAGGTAACTGATTATTTTTGGGTCTTTTCCATTTTTTTCTTTTTACCAAAATAAAGTAAAATCAGTGTATTTTGCTATTAACTAAAGGTTTATTAGAAATTTCTAACCGATGCAATCTTTCTTAAGTAATTAATAAAATAATATGGAAAAAAAAACTAATAAAATGATTTTTAAAATAAACAAGATAATAATACTTTTGTATGCCAAAGTGAGTAAATGTTTATATTAATAATAATACGGCGGCAACTTTCTTTAAACAAAGTAAAATTCTAATCGTAATAGGACGAGAATGTTTTAAACAAGAAATATAATATAATAAAAAGAAAAAAATGTTTTTAAAAAACATTTAATCAATACAAATAAGTCGTGATCTAGATCTAGAATTAGCATTTACATTTTCAACAAAATATTTAGGTATAAGAGGGTGTACAAAGCAAGGAGAAAATCAAGTTGGAAAATCGCTTGATACTGGGTGTCACCAATATTAGAAATCTCCACAGTGCTCGAAACCGAAAAAAGAAAATGTACGCTTTAAGTGACGTATGGTAAAGTGTATGTGTTAATTAAGCAAAATATAATTTTCTATTTTTTTTATCTAGTGCCTTTGTGTGTTCGCTTCACTGCACTTTATTAGTGCTAGATCCTAGGTGACGTATAGACCCCCAAAATTTAACGTTCCCACAATATTACTAATGAGATAATTGCTATATTAACCCATGAGCCATCTTAAAGTGGAATATTATAACTCATTGTCCTCAAAACTAAAAAACCTCGTTCTGTAATACTTGATGATTAAAATTAAATTAAAATGATGTACAGGGTTATTCAACGAGGACTAGATAGCCGCTTTTGACTCTACCTGTGCTTTTAAAAAAAGTGAAATAGCTATCATATATAATTTTTTCCTTCCGAATTCGAAAATGATTAATGTAAAATAATTAAACATCAAATAAAACTGCTAGGGATCATTCTGATATTTTTTTAAATGAAATGCCAAATTTTTTATGTGATTATCCGATTCCTCGTATATTTTTGATCTAAAATGATGTTTTTTTAATTCAAAATGGTCCATTTTCTGCACGTTTAAAATGTTCGTCTACCGTGTCATTAACACCTGAAATATTGATACGGATACCTGTTCACTCTTTAACGGTACTGTCATTCAGACAACAAAAAAATAAAATTTAAAAGTCGTTTATATTTTTTATGAATTAGAACAAATAACGTTAAAAAATGAAATAAATATTCATTAGAAGACCGTCTACACATTGTAATACAATAGTTACAATTCTAAGAGTTTTGACTCTATTTATATAATAGATACAAAACAAATATAAAAACAATATAACATGTAAAACAAATACCCCATAAGAATAAACTATAAATTAAACTTAAGAACACCAGACATCTTAATAATATAAATGTTCGATATGTCCTCCGTTGTTTTCGAAACAGGACCGATGCCCCCTTTTTAGTCTTTCCAGAGAGTCTCTTATAATATTGTAATCCTGGTTAAGTCTGTCAATTTCATTCACAATTTTTTTGCTGTAGCTCATCGATATTTTTATGGACCATTGATAAACTACGTTTTTTAAATGGCCCCATAAAAATGTATCCATTGGTATGATATCTGGGCTATTGGGTGGCCAATAAGTGTTTCTTACGGCTAATCCACTCGTTGTAACTCCCATTTAAATATACTACCACTTCTCGAACGGCATGAGGTGGAGCGCCATCCTGCTGCCAAATAATAATATTGTAAATTTGCAATGGTAATTCTTTCAATAGGTCCTCTATATCGTTTTGAAGAAACTGAAGATATCTTTGGCCTGTTAAAGAGCCACGATAAAATAGCGGTACAATAATTTTAATTTCCTAACATCCCACACAAACATTAAGCGAGCTCCTACCTTGAAACTTTATCATTTCCTGCCCAGTAATTTGAATTTCTTGGTTGTATATTTCTGATGTTGTGAATGACGCTTCATCAGTCCATAATATTTTATTGTATAAGCTGTTGTCCTCGTCTTGCTCTCTATCAACATCGAAGCAACAAATCGAAAACGAAGTTCTTTTGTTCCTGAGTTAGATACTGAACGGAAGGATACAATATGATTTGATACCAAATTTTTCAGAGTTCTTTGAACTGTTCCATAACTGACCCTTCCTTTGGGCTCTAGGCCATACCTTACTTCTCGTACTGCATGCGGAATAGAACTCATCGGATTTATCCTAAAATATTGAACAATTGCTCGATTTCTTATGTTTTGTCTTCTTATATTTCTTCTTTCAATGTTTTTGTTTCTTCAAATAGAGTCTTAATTCTTAAAATTGTATCCACTGAAATGCGTCTCTCGAAACTCTCGTAAAATCTTCTTTGCGTTTCTCGAGCATTTTCTCCGCTTTTGTAATATAATTTTACAATTTGTAGAAGGTCTTCTTATGAATATTTTATTTTTTAACGTTATTTGTTCTTAATTCATGAAAAATATGATCAACTTTACACTTTATTTTTTAGTTGTCTGAATGACACTACCGTTAAAGAGTGAACAGGTATCCGTATCAATATTTCAGGTGTTAATGACACGGTAGACGAAATTTTTTTCGATTTAAAAGTGCTGAAAATGGACCATTTTGAATTAAAAAAATATCATTTTAGATCAAAAGATATACAAGGAATCAGATAATCACATAGAAAATATGGCATTCCATTAAAAAAAATATCAAATGACCCGTAGCAGTTTTATTTGATTTAATTATTTTACATTAATCATTTTCGGATTCGGAGGAAAAAATATATCTGATGGCTATTTCACTTTTTTATAAAAAAGCGGCCTGTCTAGTCCTCGTTGGATAACCCTGTACCTGAGGTTGATGGATCAATATATATATATATATTATTTTTTAATTTTAATAGATATATTTATTTTTATATAATATATATATATATATATATATATATATATATATATATATTTATTTTTTAACTTTTAATCAGCGAGTATTTTTTGTTTTTGAGATCAATAAGTTAAATCCCAATTTAGGATGACACGTGGGCAAATAAATCAATTATCTCATTAGGAGTATAAAATATAACTTTATTAAAATCACCACCATCTGATTAAAATTGACGCGTGGCCTGAGTTGTTTCCCGTATTTTCAATTGTGCGACACTTCTTAAGTTTAGTCTGGTATATTGTTGTTCTCAAGTAAAAGTTTTTAATTTTAAAAGTTTTATTTCAGACACGTAGTTTTAATTTATAATTTATTTTATTTAGTAGATTACGTCCTTTATTTTTAATATTCGTTGTTTTTAAAAGCATGGTTACCAGCAATGAAAAACACAAATGCAATTGTTGAATATTAATAAGTTGTTTGCTGTGTTTATATAACTAGTTATGTTTAGTTTAGAATATTAAATTCCCAACAATAAAAGCGCCATTAAATAACTTTATCTAATTTTAAATTTATTAAAGGACTCATTTAATGTATAGAAAATTTTTTTAATAATAATTTGTTTTAATAAAAAAGTAATTGAAAATAATAGAGGTATAATATCACAATTTTTTTGTCATTTTAAATACTTTGTAGGTCTAATATTTTTTTGAATTGCACGAAGTTAAACACAATATTTAGTTTTCTTTTAATCGACGAGAATTAATTCTCTAAAGTAACTTTCGGTTCATTATGTATTATTATCCTTAAATTAATGTTAATATTTGTTTCAAGACAAAGTATTTTTAAATGCGATAGAATTATTTTAAATTAGCTTTTGAGTTGCGCGAGTGAGTCGCTGACAGCATGTTTGTTCTTAATTTTGCGTTTGTGCTTTTTCATTCGATTTTGCATTAACTTACCTAATAATACAATTTTTATCTGACAAAGGGCCTTGGCGCATAAGGAGGTAATCGACCTTTTTACTTTTTAAAATCTCACCCAGCTAGGCTTGTTAAGAATAAAAAAACGTGCCTTTCCCTTTTTTTAATACATATAGGTGCTTTAAAGACTGTTTTATTGATTCATAAAAATTTTTCGTTTTTTTTTGAATATCTCCACCGCATTAAAAGGTTTCTTAGTTTTTCTTGTGCCAAATTAAAGGTCTTCAAAGCGCGAATGAAACAACACACATTTTTGGTAAAAAAATCAATTTTCTTATGGAAACAATAAAGTTTAAAGGTTACATGCCGAAAGTGCAAAGAGTATTTGCAAATTTGAAACAAGATCGAAGACATTAAGATAAGCTAAGATATTATATTAAAAAACTTTCCATTCCTACTATTATGGAAAAATTCTATTACCTAATTTATTTTAGAAAGCTCTGTAAATTTTAAAGTATTTAATGAAAAAAAAATAAAAAATTAAAGCATTAGTGGGTACGTTTTGACGGCATTGCGACGCCTTCTTAATTTTATTTATTTGAAACTTATAAAGGCTCGAAAGCAATTTTAAATATTGTAGACCTAAGTTAGTATACAAACAAAAAACTCTGTAAATACACCATTAAAAAGGTAAGGAAAGTTATTTATTTAAAAACAATAAAGGCTCCAATTTATATAAAAGCATCTTTGACTCTAGAACAAACAAAAAATTCTTTCTTTGTATCTACCCTTGTGACTCACGAACTAGTAAAAAAACAGTTTTTTTTATTTTTTTTGTATTGTAAATAAATCGCAAACAGTAACTTGTTTGTAACTTGTCAAAGGACAAACACCTTGAAAATATTTCCAATTGAGCAATTTTGGCGGAAATATGAGTTTGTTTCCTTTTCTCGGGAGCATTTTTTGGATAAATAAAGTTTCTTATTTTTACTTTGTCAGAATGTAAAAGCCAATCGGGTTTAATGAACCATAAAGATTTTTTTATAATAACCTGGATAATCTTCTTTTGATAAACAATCTGTAGGATTTTCTTTGATATTGACGTAATTTCAATAATTTTTAGATATTAAAATATAAAATTTCGCTAGTCTATTACCTACAAATACAACACAAACTTTTAGCACTTTTAATCTTAGGATTAAAAAGTAGTATATATCATACGGACTAAAAGTGCTTATTTTTACTTGCAATTTTGCATTCGCTCGGCTGCGCTGCCCCCGTCTGTCAACTGCAAAAATTGTTCGTAAAAAAGACGCACTTCTAATCCTTATAATATAATATACCATTACCAACTCCCAGGCCAAAAAAAAAATAGTTAGAAATCCAAACAATTGGAAGTAGTGAAAGCAAAAAATTCGGGCCAACAATACGTCTTACAAGAACTGGAAAAATTGTCAAAGCCAACAGCTTGAAACCTGTTTGCTCCAATAAATGTATTCTTTTTTGCTCGAAATTTTTTTCTGATGAGTTTAGAAGTGTTAAAAGAATTGTGTGAAACTTGCAACACCAGCGAGATTTTCTGAGCTCATGTATTGAACAACTGTTTCCTAAACATAGGCGAATTTTATCTGCAGAGCTAAGAAAACGGAACTGTGTATTTTTTGTACTCGAAAATGGAAAAAAAGTCAGAGTATATAAGACGTTTTTGATCAACACCTTGGCAATATCGAAATAATTAATAGAACTGTATTTAAATTAAATGTATCTAAGCAGGGAATTATAGAAGAAGAACAGAGGAAAGCACGGGAATCACATGAGTATTGACATAAAGGTATCAAAATCTCTATTTGATCACATTAATTTTATACCGCGTATCAAGAGCCACTACCTCCTTAGGGTTATAACTAGAGAGTTGTGGTCGGGTGGGGGACTTACAATGCCACAATAGACCGATCGGTCGCGGTGGAAGGGTGTTATACCCACTCACTTTTAACCTACCTACAATTGCACAAATGCACAGGAATTATTGTAAGAAAAGGTCTGTTTCAAAACAACCATCAGTGACATACGATTTTAATGCAAATATATTTAACACAAAATTTAATATCGGCTTCTTTGTACCAAAATAAAGATTAATGCGATCTCTGTAAAACTTATGAAAGATACACCAGACGATGAAAAAATAGAACTGAAACGTAAGTTTAAAGAACTCTTAGAAGAAAAAGACCTTAGCCTAAAGGAGAAAGAAAGTGACTAAAGCACAGGATAGAGAAATTGCATTGGCTCTCTGTAGCTGTGGGAACATCATCGGCATTCTTTTATAAATCTTAATTAAATGAATATAATTTTAAGGTAACCTTTAATAGTCCATTCGCGTCGCGAAAATTGGATCCAATTTGGGGTTCGGGGCATAATGTTTTTCTCAAAACGGTAAAAGTTATCGATAATTTTCAAAAACTATATGAAAGCCAACACTTAAATCTAGACTTCTGCTGTAATAGTTTTTTAAATTTGGATTTAGTTTTTAATATTTCCTTAAGTCAAAGTCACCCTAAAATCGGTTATGTTTAGATACTATTTTTTCTTAACTCGACTCATATTTCAAAAATCCGTTACAGCAGAGACATAGATTATTTGCTTACCTTTAAAAAGGTGTATAATTTATGTCATTTAATTGAAAAATAGTTACCGAAAAGCGTTATTTCCTGTAGGCTTGCAATCGGAAACAACATCGCATTGATACACCTAATTTGGAAGAACCTAAATAAAATATCATATTTTTAATGCGACTATACGAAAATTGTTGTAGTGGGAGTTTGTTAGTCTTCGCCCACCGTCTCCGCGTCCTTTCGCCCGACCCCTAAGGTGTAGCGTAAATGTACTCTTAATTTTTTAAAGATTATTTTGAATTATTTGTACAATGTTTTTTAGGTAATAGAATAAGCCAAAGATACCACCAAAACATTCTTTTGACGGAAACAAATGAGCAATCAATATAGGAACGTGCGTTTTATTGCATTTAAAAGAATTATCAAAAAAAATCATCCAGGATTTAATATAGTTTTCTTTCTCAGATAACTGCACGGGTCAATAAAAAAATAGATATTCAAAGCCTAATTAGAAAATTACTTAATCTGTTTATTGTCATCAATTTTTTTTAGGTTTCTTATTGCGTTGTATATTTACGCAGTAGAGCACTTCCAAATTTGTTCAATAACACACACGTTTTTGATACTTGGTCACACTCAGAATAAAGCTGGTTTAATCCAAAGCATTTTTGAAAAAAATAACAGGCTAAGAAATCTGGACCCATTTAAATCCCCGAAAAGTATATTTCCATAATTCGTGAGGCCACGAAAAAAAAAACAAAATAGAAGTAAAAGAAATGAGGTTTAAAATTTTTCTTGACGTCAATATATTATCAGATGATATGGGTCTTAATATTGCTATAAAAACCGACGAAGAAGATTTTAAAATTAATAAGGTTAAAATTCTACAATTTAGAAAAGGAGGAGAAGAAGTTTGTTAAAAAGCGAGCTACAAACAAAAAGAATGGCATCGAGTAAATTTTCCACAAAGAAAATATCCAAAAAAGACATCATAGATATCTAAAAAAGCTATAGCAACACATTTCAGTTTTCTAAAAATAAGAAAAAAGATTTAAGGAGTTTACTAAATGCTATCCTTATGCCAGCATTTTTTAAACCCTATTATGAAAGTATTTTCCAATAATTGGGAGCAGGCAGTTATTGTTGTTACATTTTTTCCGTTTTATGTTTAAAATTAAAAGGAGAATTTCTTGCTTTACTGGTGTAGAATAAGGTATCCTTTCGTGCCATGCTATTACATTTTAGAAATATAGAGGTTTTGATTGTTAACCTCAGCTTTTTGTCTTAATTTAGATCACCTTATTTATTTTTTATTTAACAAAGTTAAATAAAAAAGGCTAAAATTTCTGTACAGGAAAAATAATTTAAACTATAAATTATTTTTCCTTCAAAACCAAGGCGTAACTTAGAATTTTAATTTTAATCAGAGATGCTAGGTTTTTTAAATATATTTTTGTCAATATTTTTTTTTAGCCTAAAGAAGGTGACAAAAAAAATTCTAAATACCTTTTTTTAATGTCTATGTATAAAAAGTAAATAGAACAAAAGTTAAAATTAAAAAACTAAAAAATGGACCTCTATTTTAAAAATGCACTTTAAATGGTAGCCTTCTGCGGCTTTTTCATATTTTAGGCTCAATTAAACATATGAAACAATAAAACTCCTTTAACGTTGTACTTTTGTTTACCCCTCTTTTTTTATATAGTCAATAGCCTATGTTGACTGTGTAGATTTCATACTAAATCTTGGATGTAAATCATGTATTTTTTCTTAATAAAATATTTGTACTAAATATGAAAAAAAAATTTTCTTCTTTACTAAATGCTAACAGTGATAAGAAAATCTATCTGGTGGATGTAAAATCAATAAATATAGTAATTTATGTTACAAAACCTAAAAAAATGATTTTTACTAAGGTGTTAATATTTAATAGTTTACTATCAACAATAAAAATTAATAAGCAAAGTAGATAAGCTAGGTCACTCCGGCGGAAAATTTCGTCATTTTCCCATAAGAAATACATGGGAGAATTTTAAGGTCCGATTTAGATTTTACTTCCGGTCTAGCACCAATTGCCAAGCGGTCACCTATCTGCGGTCACCTATCTGCGGTCACCTATCTGCGGTCACCCATCTAAGTAGTAACTACGCCCGACATTGCTTGACTTTAGATTATGGCGCTGACCAAGATTATGAAATATGAACTCATCAAGAAACCTCGAGTAATTTTGGAAATAAATAAAAAAGTCCTGAAGGATTCGCAGGATTCGAACCGTTGACCTAGCGATCGAAAATCTGGAACTGTACCACTGAACTATAGGAGAATATTAAATTTAAAGGTGAAATGAATGTATAGGATCCTGAGTATTACGCCAGCACACGTGAGTATTATATTAATGGGGAAAATAGTAGTAATAAGGTCGTTTAACTGTCATTAATAATATTGGTAAACAATGTATGGTTGTATAACGCCTAAGGAACTAATAAAAAAATAAAAAAAGTCCGCACCCAGCAGGATTCGAACCAGGTATAAGGCCCGTGAGGTAACATCTCGTTCCAGCGCCTAACCCATTCTGCCACGAAGGTATATTAAAAATAAATGTTAAATAGTTGTAAACATAATAAAAATAATACAAAAGGACCAACAGGATTCGAGTCGTCCTATTGTTTCAAAGTCCAGTGCGCTACCGCTGAGCTATGGGGAATATTACTTATTGTTGTTGTGAAATAGATGTATAGTATAAGATAATTTTAGAAATAAATAAAAAAAAATAGCGTTTGGATGTTATCGTTTAAATTCGGTGGAACCCCGATGATGATGATGATGATAATGACAGAACCTTAAATATAACCCAAAACTAATTATTAAATATATATTCAAATAGGTATTTTCAAACTGTATAAAGTCGGTTCTCAGCTAAAAGCTACCTATTTTGTAAGCAGGGATTACCACTTCGCTCCACGACTCTAAAATCCTTAATAAGGACGTTTGAAACCTAGACTATAGTGGGGAGAACTAATCAGTATTGTTTCGAACATTAAAGGAGTGTCACATGGTTCCTAAGCGTGGGGGGTAGGACCTTATTATATTTATCTCGCAATTTTTGGTTGTTTAAATTTAATATTAGCATAAAGCCTTTTTGGCAACACTATGTATAACTTTTTTATTTATCAACAGATTTAAATAATTCTTTTTTATTCCAATTCAGGATGTTAAAACCTACATATTTGATGTTTAAATTTAATATTACCATAAAGCCCTTTTGGCAACACTATGTATAACTTTTTTATTTAATATTCGATTGAAATATTATTATATATTATTTATATTCTAATTCAGTATGTTAAAACATACATATTTGATGTTTAAATTTAATATTATCTTAAAGCCTTTTTGGCAACACTATATATAACTTTTTACTTATCAACAGATTTAGATAATTGTTTTTTTATTCCTAATTTTTTTAACAAAAGGAAATGTTAAAACACTTTATTCTTTTTATTTGGTTCCAAATTTAATATTGGCATAAAGCCCTTTTGGCATCACTACGTATAACTTCTTTTATTTATCATACGATTGAAATAATTCGTTTTTAAATAGATTCTAATTTTTCTGCACCTTTTATCAAATTATAGACTTTCGGTCAAATTAGCAAAGCCTTAATTAAAAAAAAAAAAAATTATACAATTTAACAACTTAACTTATACAGCGTTTTAACTAAGATTAAAGTACAAACCATAGATTTAAAAATCCTTTTAAGTAAATCATTGGTAGTTTAATTTAAGGAAGTATACGTTTCAATAAATATTTAGACAAATCATTAGTATTAGAATTTTAACGGTAAACATGTAATACAGGAGTTACGGAATAGATGTTTCACTAATTGTTTGAAACAATCATTTAGTAAGTTTATTACATTATTACGACTTAGCCATCAGCGATTAAAGGTATGAGGTCAAAAGGGCTTTGTTTAACTGTATATTTTGGAAAATAAGTAAATAAACAAGATGCAATCATACAAAATTTTTATCTCTCTACCATAAATGCGCTTTCAACTCACAGAATATTACGAGTATTAATTTTCATAAAATAAATGCTATGGGAAATTAGAAGTTTATTCGCTTATTTCAAAATAACAGCACTGTTTTTCCCAATAACAGCCCTGTTTTCCAAATAACAGCCCCGTATTTTCAAATAACAGCACTGTTTTTTAAATAACAGCACTGTATTTTCAAATAACAGCTCTGTTTTTCCAAATAACAGCCCTGTTTTTTCAAATAACAGCACTGTTTTTCCAAATAACAGCCCTGTTTTCCAAATAACAGCCCCGTATTTTCAAATAACAGCCCTGTTTTTCCAAATAGCAGCCCTGTTTTTCCAAATAACAGCCCTGTATTTTTAAATAACAGCACCGTTTTTCCAAATAACAGCCCTGTTTTTCAAATAACAGCCCCGTATTTTCAAATAACAGCCCTGTTTTTCCAAATAACAGCCCTGTTTTTCCAAATAACAGCCCTGTATTTTTAAATAACAGCCCAGTATTTTTAAATAACAGCACTGTTTTTTAAATAACAGCACTGTTTTTTAAATAACATCCCTGTATTTTAAATAACAGCCCTGTTTTTCCAAATAACAGCCCCGTTTTTCCAAATAAAGGCAGTGCTGTTATTTAAAAATACAGGGCTGTTATTTAAAAATACCGGACTGTTATTTAAATAACAGCACTGTTTTTTAAATAACAGCCCTGTATTTTAAATAACAGCCCTGTTTTTCCAAATAACAGCACTGTTTTTCCAAATAACAGCATACGCCAACCGTGCAAAGTAGTACCATTTACATAATATTGCACAATATTACGCCATTGCCTCGTATGGCGTCATCGAGGCTTCTGGTAGCTGTATTGTAATTGGTTGAAGTCAAGAGGATTATAATTTATTCATATCAGATACGCTTTAGATATATAAATGAGGCTTATCAACGTCCCGTGACCTTGAGGGGGGCAACCTTTTATGTCGCGGGACACGGGTCACGGGACATCTGTTCTATGACGTCATCGTGGTTTGTCTCTTTCTCTCTCTTTAAGGTGTTATCTTGTCTTCCTTCCTCCTTTTCTCGCGCCGCTAGCGACCCAGACTCGTCTGGAGAGGAGGAAAAACAAGAAATTTTTAAAAAAAAGGGAAAAAATTTAAAAAAAAATGCCGATTTAAAAGGGGGGGTTTTTTTTTTTTTAAAAAAAAAATAAGGGGCCCCTTTATTTTTAAAAAATTAAAGGCATTTTTAAAAATTTTAAAACGGAAAAAAAAACAAAAAAAGGGTGTTTTAAAAACGGGGCTTTATTTGAAAAAATGTTTTAAATTTTTTTGGAAAGGGTTGGTTTTTTTTTAAAAAATCCGGGCTGTTATTTTTTGGGAAAAAAGGGCTGCTATTTAAAAACAGGGCTGTTATTTGAAAATACGGGGCTGTTATTTGGAAAACAGGGCTGTTATTTGAAAAACAGTGCTGTTATTTGAAAAAACGGGGCCCTGTTATTTGGAAAAACAGGGCTGTTATTTGAAAATACAGTGCTGTTATTTAAAAAACAGTGCTGTTATTTGAAAATACGGGGCTGTTATTTGGAAAACAGGGCTGTTATTGGGAAAAACAGTGCTGTTATTTTGAAATAATTTCCCATAGCATTTATTTTATGAAAATTAATACTCGTAATATTCTGTGAGTTGAAAGCGCATTTATGGTAGAGAGATAAAAATTTTGTATGATTGCATCTTGTTTATTTACTTATTTTCCAAAATATACAGTTAAACAAAGCCCTTTTGACCTCATACCTTTAATCGCTGATGGCTAAGTCGTAATAATGTAATAAACTTACTAAATGATTGTTTCAAACAATTAGTGAAACATCTATTCCGTAACTCATGTATTACATGTTTACCGTTAAAATCCTAATACTAATGATTTGTCTAAATATTTATTGAAACGTATACTTCCTTAAATTAAACTACCAATGATTTACTTAAAAGGATTTTTAAATCTATGGTTTGTACTTTAATCTTAGTTAAAACGCTGTATAAGTTAAGTTGTTAAATTGTATAATTTTTTTTTTAATTAAGGCTTTGCTAATTTGACCGAAAGTCTATAATTTGATAAAAGGTGCAGAAAAATTAGAATCTATTTAAAAACGAATTATTTCAATCGTATGATAAATAAAAGAAGTTATACGTAGTGATGCCAAAAGGGCTTTATGCCAATATTAAATTTGGACCATGTATGTTTTAACATCTTGAGTTGGAATAAAAAAGAATTATTTAAATCTGTTGCTAAATAAAAAAGTTATACATATACATACATATACTATAAACAAAACTATGTTATACATAGTGTTGCCAAAAAGGCTTTATGCTTATATTAAATTTAAACATCAAATATGTATGTTTTAACATCCTGAATTAGAATAAAAACAATTATCTAAATCTGTTGATAAGTAAAAAGTTATATATAGTGTTGCCAAAAAGGCTTTAAGATAATATTAAATTTAAACATCAAATATGTATGTTTTAACATACTGAATTAGAATATAAATAATATATAATAATATTTCAATCGAATATTAAATAAAAAAGTTATACATAGTGTTGCCAAAAGGGCTTTATGGTAATATTAAATTTAAACATCAAATATGTAGGTTTTAACATCCTGAATTGGAATAAAAAAGAATTATTTAAATCTGTTGATAAATAAAAAAGTTATACATAGTGTTGCCAAAAAGGCTTTATGCTAATATTAAATTTAAACAACCAAAAATTGCGAGATAAATATAATAAGGTCCTACCCCCACGCTTAGGAACCATGTGACACTCCTTTAATGTTCGAAACAATACTGATTAGTTCTCCCCACTATAGTCTAGGTTTCAAACGTCCTTATTAAGGATTTTAGAGTCGTGGAGCGAAGTGGTAATCCCTGCTTACAAAATAGGTAGCTTTTAGCTGAGAACCGACTTTATACAGTTTGAAAATACCTATTTGAATATACATTTAATAATAAGTTTTGGGTTATATTTAAGGTTCTGTCATTATCATCATCATCATCGGGGTTCCACCGAATTTAAACGATAACATCCAAACGCTATTTTTTTTTATTTAATTCTAAAATTATCTTATACTATACATCTATTTTACAACAACAATAAGTAATATTCCCCATAGCTCAGCGGTAGCGCACTGGACTTTGAAACAATAGGACGACTCGAATCCTGTTGGTCCTTTTGTATTATTTTTATTATGTTTACAACTATTTAACATTTATTTTTAATATACCTTCGTGGCCGAATGGGTTAGGCGCTGGAACGAGATGTTAATATTATTAATGACAGTTAAACGACCTTATTACTACTATTTTCCCCATTAATATAATACTCACGTGTGCTGGCGTAATACTCAGGATCCTATACATTCATTTCATCTTTATATTTAATATTCTCCTATAGCTCAGTGGTAGAGTTCCAGATTTTCGATCGCTAGGTCAACGGTTCGAATCCTGAATCCTTCAGGACTTTTTTATTTATTTCCAAAATTACTCGAAGTTTCTTGATGAGTTCATATTTCATAATCTTGGTCAGCGCCATAATCTAAAGTCAAGCAATGTCGGGCGTAGTTACTACTTAGATGGGTGACCGCAGATGGGTGACCGCAGATAGGTGACCGCAGATAGGTGACCGCAGATAGGTGACCGCTTGGCACTTGGTGCTAGACCGGAAGTAAAATCTAAATCGGACTTTAAAATCCTCCCATGTATTTCTTATGGGAAAATGACGAAATTTGCCGCCGGAGTGACCTAGCTTATCTACTAAGCAAGATTTTAAAAAATACGCAAAGGAGGGTCAGAAAACTGTTTTTCATTGTTTTAAACTAAATAAAATTTGAAATGTCAAAAAATAGTTAAGTTAATGTACTGACTTCATGAAATAATTTTTTTCTGTTAAAAACATTTTTGTTTGGTAATACAGTAAAATGCCATAAACAAAATACAACTTGTCAACTAAAAATTTCATTTTTGTGGCAGTTAGATCGGGCTTAAACCTTAAATTACATATACCTTATAAATACAACTGGTGAATTTTTAAAAATGTTTGCCTTCTTTTTTTTTCCCTAATTAAAATATTGGTAAATGAATTAAATTTTGACACAAAAGCATTTTATTTACCGATTTTAAAGCAAAACTCGTAGATTTATAACTTTCCCCAGACTTCTTTGGTAATACATGCAATTAAAATTTTAATAACGTCGTAGACAAGACGCAACTGGTTAACTAAAAGTTAAATGTCTACAGAAACTAGATCTAGTCTAAATTTAAGTCAAACCTAAAGTTTAAGTTTTGAGACAAAGATTATTATTTAAATTGGTTTATTCACCGTTTTGTTTGTACAAAAATATTAATTAGAGAAACAAATGAACCATATATGTATATCTATTATAAACCTCTTTTTTAACTTAAATATAAATATGCAGTAGTTCTTCAGTCTTTATTAGAATATAAAAATACCGCTTTTAATTTAAACCAAATTAAGCACTCATATTAGTTAAGTAAGAATTAAATTTAAAAAAAACTCATATTTAAAACGCATTAGTTATATTAAAACCTAAATCAAATTCTGTGTCGTATGTTAAGCCGGGATAATATTTTTTACAAGTTATTTTTGACAAAAATATATTTTTTAAACATTCAAACAATTTTTGAACGATGCACTTTTCAAATATGTCACATTAACGGCCGAGTGATGATCGCGTTGTTAAATTTAGCAATGGACTTAGCAGTTTGGAATGTTTAACAAAACGTCATTGTCATTGTTATTCAATGATTTTAGTAGGCAACCTGTTAAAATCTGACATTTTGTTAAACATTCTAAACCGTTGTTAACTTTTAACAATTTGCTAAGTTGACAACGGTTTAGGATGTTTAACAAAATGTCAGATTTTGACAGGTTGCCTACTAAAATCATTGAATAACACTGACAATGACGTTTTGTTAAACATTCTAAACTGCTAAGTCCATTGCTAAATTTAACAACGCGATCATCACTCGGCCGTTAATATCCTATTTTAAATAAATTTTATTTTTGACAGATGTAATACTTGAAGAATGTCAAATGTTATAATTGACAGATGTCATTTTTTACCAAAGTTTTTTTTTGTGACAAAAGGTTTCTTTAACATGTTTTATTTTAACCAGGTGATGCTTTGGAACTGCATTATTTTTTTAATATCTTTCCAAAAGCCTCCAGAAGTTATTTGACACCCTTTACAAAATAGTAAGTTAATTTAAACTCTAATTTAAAAAAGATCTAATTTCGCTTAAAAAATTTAAAAGAACAAATAATAGATATCAAACAAACAATTGTCATAAAACAATCAATATAAATGAAATTATTTAAAGTTTAAAGTTTTAGGAATAGTTCTTTCTTGTAAATAAGGTTTAAAAATTAAATCGCCTTTTTCCAATAGGTCCAATAAAGTGTCATTGCAAATTTGCAAATAACCCAAAAAATGTAGCTATTTAATTTTAAAGTGGGTATATCAAGCTCAGTCCGCGATTAAATTATCACAATTCATAATAAAACATCTTACCATATAATAAGTATTGTCACTGTTACAAAACGATTCTTTTTTAATTTAAACCATTAAGTCAAAGAAACGTCGTATTAATGTAGCAATGGCAAGAGATATTTAATTCAAAAATTTTAAAGTTAGGATTAAGATTAAGTTTTGATAATTAAGAATGAAAAACGGGTTAAAATTTGTATAAATTTTAAAAGTTTTGTCTAGTCTTGTCTTGTTGCAACACATAGTATTAAAACCACTTATTCACTCAGCATCAAAAAAGGATAAACATTAACCAATTATTTAATCATTTTTTTCTAAATTATAATATATTTTTGTTAAAATACAAGTTTATTCAAACAGCATCAGGACAAGCATAAAATATTAGATTTTTAAAATTAAAGTAAAAACTTGTTTTAAAAATAAGTTCAATGATTTGTTTCAATGGTTTTAGGGCTGTTAGGCCGGCGTCGATTGTCTGGTTGACTCGACGTTTCGCAAACACGAGTGGTTGGCATCTTCAGAAATTGCTTCCTGGTTGACAGTATGCGAACCACAGTTGTAGTACTGCAACAGTTCGCATACTGTCAACCGGAAGGCAACTTCTGAAGATGCCAACCGCTCGTGTTGGCGAAACGTCAAGTCACACCAGACAATCGACGCCGGCCTAACAGTCCAAAAACCATTGAAACATTGTTCAATGATTGTTTTGTTTTTAAATATTGGGTGTAAAATCTATGCACTTTTTTTTTAATGGTAAAATTAACCGAATAAATCTGATATGGTTAGCAATTTACCACTTTGTGTTTTAAAGATATATTTTTATATTTTTTAATTTTATTTAAATTTTATTTTAAAATAGTATTCAAGTAAATACAACTAAGAAGAATAAGGCAAAGAATGGACATTTTTTTCATAACCTGTATGCATATTCAGTAACAGCAGACTGGCTAGAACCTTTGACGATCTCTCATTTAAGTTTATAATTAAATTAGTAACAGATGCCCAAGATTTGTACAACAAAGATATGGTAAACAGGCTAGAGTTGAGGCAGTTGTTGCCCTAATAAGATTTATGCAAAATTATGGTCTATCTAAGGAAAGCTTAGTTTTGGTTAAATAAATCAAACTTTTTGCTGTAGGTTATAATTTATGTTCAATGTTTTTTTACAAAACTAAATATATGGTTTTAATTCTAATTTTTTTTTCGCTTGCTAAAATATAAGCTGCGTTTAAGTTTTCAAAGGCTTATTTCTTGAATTAAAATTTTAAGGTACTTATTTTGTAGATGTGGCTGGCCAGCTTTATTATTTTATAGGGTAAATATTTTAACTGAATACTAACTAATACAATCAGTTTTACCCCGTTTATTTCTTTTTAAACACGTATGTCATTGCCAGTTATACTCACAGATCCAAACATGCACAATGGTTTATAACACATACCGCTATAAGGGCGTAAAGGAGTTTAAAAAATATCTGTTTTAGTATCCTAATTTTTGCAACTTTTAAACATTTTTTTAATTACTTAATAAAAATTTGTGCATTATTATGCTAAATTAAAAGATCTGTGAGCACTGCTTAGGCAAGAGTTAACCAAAAAGGCGTTTTTGACGTTTTTTTCTGACGTAGAAAATATTATTATTATATTTTTTATTATCAAAACTTAATTTTATAAAGTTGCTATTTATAGAGGTGCAATTGTGTCTTATTTTTTTATTTATATATGTTTAATAATATTTTAGTATCAGCAAATAACCATATTAACTAGAAAGGCACGTTTATAAAATGTTTTCTTAATAATTTATTTTCTTTAAAAATTATAGTTGTTGTGGACACAACAACATTTTAGAGGGAAACTTTTTGAGGTTTTGGGTAAACGTTTTAGGATACTCGTAATTTAGGCCCTAAATAATGTTTAAACTTTTTAAAACAACTTTTTCCCAAACCTTCCACTCGACAAAAAAAGAATTGGTTTGTTAATCTTAGCCGAATAAACTAGTATGGCTGAATTATTTATTTAACTAAAGTACACTACTGCATTTACTTTTGAAAGACCACTATATTTAAAGGAAAATACCTAGTAATAAATAATACAATACGTTTATTAAACAGCTCATGTAGTATATTAAAGTACATTTGTTACTGCTTTATGTGACAAATCATTCTATTTAGCTTGTTTGTTGCTTAAATGTACTTAACAATATGAAATAAATTAGAAGGAATAATTTATTAATTTATGTTTTTTACAAACATTTAAGGACTTCGCAGGTAGTAAACAACGTTATTTATGTTGAAATTTTAACCTTGGTTAACAGTTTAAACTGCCTGTAAATATCAAATGTCTTTTAAAAGCAATTTTAATTTTACAATTTTAAAATTTAAATTAGACAATTTTTTTTCAGAACAGGAATAATTTTCTATTAAAGAGGCTTAGATTTATGTTAAAGGTAATATTTGGGTAATTTTAATAACATTTCTTACTTTTTTTTTTAATTAAGCTCGAGGCGGCTGCCGAAATCTCCTTAACCTGGTTCTACCCAGGCAGCATTTGCCTTGCCACGCGCACCGGTTTGGTATCCACTTTTCATGGCAACGATAACGAAAAAGGGACCTTAAATGGTCTGGTTTTATAAAAATAGTTTTAATATCTAATTTAATGTTTACACAATAACTTGGTTGGTTTAAGCAGGGTTCATCGTGTGCCCATATTTGCACTGTAGTCTACTGTCTTATTGTGCTCCCCTTTCTTGTTATAGAAGTCCGCTTTCCTTTATCAGCCTGCATGTTGTGGAACTGTTATGTATGTTCATATTCTGCTAATCTTTTTTCTTGGATTACAGTGGCCTGTCAAAAGTCCTACTACTTGTTTTAACTGAGTACGCTCCAGAAGGAGCCCCAGCTGTCGGTTTTTGGAAGGGTCGCCTAGCATGTCTTTGACCAGGTGATGTGTGCCAACGAGCCAGGTGTCGTTTTTATCGCCTGTTTTGATAGTCCAAGGACTGGCTCTGGGCCATTGAACTTTTTAGATGAGCCAGCTCTTGCTAGTTCATCTTCTTTTTTATTGCCTTCTATTCCCGTGTGTCCAGGAATCCAAAGAAGTTTTATCTTGTTGCTCCTGGCGGCAAGTTCTTTTTGATCGATGAGGCACTCCATCGTGATTTTTGATGTAAAACGATATATATTTTGTAAATTTATTCTGTACCCCTTTACAAAGTCATTATTAGAGAAATAAAGAAATTAGCTTAATGCACAAGTTATGTTTATGGTATTAAATGTTCCCTAGTGTTTTTTTCTGTCAAAATGGCAATTAATTTCTCGAAAACTCTTAGACGTAGCTTTACGGTTTTACATAACTTTATGACACAGAGATTTTGTAGATTCTGAAAATACAGGAAGACTTCCAGTAATTGAAAAATCCTAAATATAAAAGACAATATTATAAATAGGTGAGTTTTTATAAAGTTCTTTCCCTTCTTTAAATTTCACCGCACGCTACTGACTAGAACCAACTATAAACTTCACTATACTACATGACACTTAGTTGGGACCTTTTCCGTATGGAACTTTGGGCCCGTGAATTATAGGAGATTTGCACTAGTTGTAGCACCCAGTATAAAGTACATTAAACCCCCCTCCACTCACATGGAAATGGCCGAATATGGGTCCTCCAAACCCCCAAATTGCTAACTGTTCATCCCGGACTCCCGACTATTTATACGGTTACCTCTTTATATTGATTTCATATTAACTTTTAAGGAATCTATATACATAATTTGCTAATGTGGATATATTTATATGTAGGTAGGTATATATATATTTATTTGTCTGTCCACGTGATTTTGAAGTTATGGCTTGAGCTAAAATCATGAAATTTGGCACAGTGGTAGTCTTTAGCAGTGGCTAGAACCTAACGAAGTCCGTTTTTTGAAAAAAGTGTTTTTTTTACCGTTAGCCGTACGGAAGGCGTCTTACGGAGACAGAGGTTACTTAATATTGTCTCTCGCCTGGAGGAGACAGGCTTTCCATCTAGTATTTTAATTTAGTCTAAAGGTAATCGTGCTCGACCAGCAAGTTCGTGACCAATCTTGTAATGGTGGCCGTATGGACAAACCGTGCCTTGAATTTTACAAATTGTTGTGAACGGTTTAATGTTTATAAATCCTAATTTTATGATTACCATACTGAACGTTTTTTGCCTTAAGTTCATACTATGATTCATAAAAGGAACATAACCTAAAAAGTATTTTTTATTCTTCTGGCACAGCTTACACTGACTAATCAATTCCTAAAATGACTAGTCAGTAGTCAGTTACACAAAAAATTTAGTCATTTTCTGTAATGCCTCAATTCGTTTTAGGAAAGCAAAGTAATAATCATTTTTAATTTATTGTTTGCCTAGGCATCATAGGGAATAACTAAATGGTTAATTCTTGTTAGTCAAATGAGGTTTTTACGCTGTTTGTCGGTAATACATGTACTGACTAGTCACTTCAGAGAATGACAAATTTGAGTGTTTGACAGTGACATATGTACATATAAAGTCCAAATACTGGCTACCGTAAATGCCGAATTTTTAGATGCTTAAGTCATTTTCTCCAGTTTGACTAACGATGTTATAGTGACATATGCATTTCACAACACCTTCTGGACAACGTTGTAGTGCCATCACGGTTTCTAAGTGTGGCAAAGGCTATTTGTTTTTCATTAAAGGTACTTCTCCACTACATTTTGTGCAAAGTTAAATCCATGATATGTGGGTATTTCCACCTCATATCCAGTTTTCCATGTTCGCCACTAGAGTTTACCTTACTTTAATAGTAAGTTTTGCTATTAATTGGCGTAATTCTATCATATTTAGTCTGGCGCTTAAATATAAGTATTTTTGGCAGAGTAAAGTTGGAATTATGCAAAAAAATTAAGATAAGTTAAAATAAGTTAAAGTACCACATATGTGATCAAATGGTTTTAATTATACACCCAAATTAAACATTAAGTTAAGCTAAGTTAAGAAGATAACCAACTTTTATCTTTTTTAACTTATTAATAATTTTTTTACCTTATTTCACACATAGAGTGAAATAAACGGATTTAAACTTACAGCATAACCTCATTTATTATGATAAACAGAATTAACTTTTTAACAGTTTTTTAATAATGTCTGAGACTGAAATAGAATTGGATGCTATCGATGAAAACCAGTTAATGAAATTAGTGCGCCAGTTTACTTTTTTATATTTAAAAAATATTTTTATTATTTTTAAAGTAATTTGCATGTTTTCACACAAATGTCTTAATTTTTATTAACTTAATTTATGTAAACTTAACCTAACTTCATTTTTCTGCATAATCTTACCTTAAGTGATATGTAGTTTTTTTAGTCCTAAGTACTTTGTAAGTAAATAGCCAGCAAAAAAAGCCCCATTGTCGTTTTACTGAATCTTTAACAAAGTTATATATCAATTTTTCTTTTGCAGACCCTTTTTTGACGTTAAATAAATCTAATATTTAGATTTCAATAGCCATTTTCCCTGTAAGAAACGATAATCGTCTAGGTGTATTATTGGGTTTTCAATAAAGCTTTGAAAAAAGTATACAGCCCTTGCCCTTGCTTTTTTTTTGAAAATAATGATTATCATTTATTTTTCAGTCCTTATCAATATTATGTAAAAAGAATAAATTATAACATATAAAATATATATTTTTGTAATTATACTTGTTTGCATGTATAGCTTATATTTATAATCCAAAAATTGTTTACGTAAGCAATTAATATACAAAAACGAAAAGTAATGTTTTTCTCTTTAATTTTTAAGTTTGCATCTTTACTATTTTATACTTACCATATTATTCTTTTATAATAAAAAGTTTTGTGCAAAACTGGTTTTTTAATGAATAAATAAATATACTAACAAAAGCACAAAATTAGACGTACTAAATTAGTAAAATATTTAAAATTTAAAGTTATTTAGCTTTTTGTCGATAAGAAAAAAAATATGTGTCTATTTATTTTTAAATGCTACGATTAGAGTTTTTAGAAATAGTTTTACCTAAAATACCGACTATGTGATACCCAATTATTATTCGGAATAAAATGCTTTTTAAGGATACGCTAACGAGCCACCATCGTTTTATTAAAAAAACTCTAAAAACACACTCTAGATTGGAATTTAAAACCAAAATATTTTAAAACAAAAGTGTAAAAAACTTACATATGGGGTGTAATTGTATACATAGATAGTATTATATCCTATGGATGTAAGAGATTTATTGAAGACCCACGACAATAAAAAACGAAAAACCTAAAGATTTATCTGAAAAAATAATAGAAATTGATAAATTCAAAAAATTGTGCGTTAACTTGGACTCTGAGTACGTACTGTTACTATTTTATACCAAAATTAAAAAACATGTTGGGTCGGACGATTGCACTACAATTATTTCTAATCAAGAAGAATATTAATGATTTTAAAAATCATTTTTTAATACGAAATTTGAGATGCCAGCCTTTCTGTAAATTTTTCACATTTAAACAAATTTAATTAGTATACACAGTATTCTGGGAATGAAAAGCTAATTGGCAATGTCAATTCTATTGCATGGAAAATTGAGCAATGGATAGAGAAAATCCACATTAAGCAGGTGGATAATGAAATATGCTTTAAAGGTGTCCACAGTCAGCTGCAGACCCTCAAGAGAGAGATTTTGGTCATTACTTTCCAGAATGTCATGCTTATAAAAAAGAAACCATTTAGAAAATGATTCAAAATCTGTTTAAAAGTTTTTGTTTTTATATTTTCATTTCAAGCCTAAATACAAGCTAGCTGCCACATTTTAATACATTTATCTCACTTTGCCCCAGGTCCCTCATCAATATCCAAATACCAAAACAGGTAATTACTAAATTGCATGGCAGTTTTAGACAGTACAGTAGTGATACTACTATCTTTGTACTACCCCCAATAATGTCTGGGTAATGTTATCCAGAGAGTTAATTTTTTGAATTGTAAAATTTGCAAGAGCTACTTAAAGAAATCGGGAAAGAAGTAATTAAATTACAAATTGGCGGTATTTGCAAAAATATAGTTTTCTTTTTGGTCAAAGTGATAATGTAAGTTTTAAAGTGTTTTAATAAAAAAATTGAATTTTATATTTTAATATGTGGAGAATGGCTTTGAGTTATCTAGTTTCAAATCGACACGAGTGTTGCCAAGAAAAAATTCTAAGGACCCTAAATATTTGTAAAGTTTTAGAAGTACTATAGTTTTATATTTTCTATAATATATATTTGTTCTGAATATTTGCCTTTAGTATTATTATAAATATTTAAACTATTGTTTTATTTGCTAATTTGAATAACTCTGGGCTACAAAAAGAAAAAAAAAGTGGTCCGTGCACAATTCTATATTTGTTTTAGTGTTCCGCATTTATCAAAACGTTGGGATCCACTAAACTAGTCGTTTCGGGTGAGGCCGAAAATGATGCAAAGCAAGTGAAAAGCTGAAAAAATGCAATTTATGTCAAATACTGACATACCAATTTTTACTTTTTTAACTTAAAAAATAAAAATTGGTACAGGGAACCATCTTTGACAAACAGCCGGTATATGGGTTTTCGGTACAAATTAGTTTAAAAACTGGCAATCAAATTTTTTGTTAATAAATTGACATATGATTTTGCACGCGTGATATTATGGAATTATCAACGTGTCACGTTCTGTGCAGGGCATTAAACTGATAAATTGCTCATAAGGACGGTGGTTATATGAAAAGTGAATTTCAGAGCTACAGAATATTTGTTAATCGGCTTTCGGTTAAATCTAATTGCAGCATTATTAACATGGTCTTTGATCTAGCGTTAAATTATTGACCTGTAAAATTGGGAATGTCTGGCAAAGAAGGTTACAAACTTTTTACTAATTTTTTGTGCGATATTCTAATTTGTGGTAATTAACAAAATTGCCTTACTTTCTTAAAAATAAAGTAAAAGGCTTTATTACTAAAAAATAATTTTTTAGTATCATTTTGTAAAATATGTATTTAAAAAAGTGGATTTAAAACTTAAAAAAATATATGACAATAAAAAATTATTGACATTGGTCCTTATAAATATTTTGATCACAATCCACTTTTGGATTTGGTTTTCATTACACAAAAATTAAATACAGAGCGAAAATCAAACAAAAATACACAAAGTAAAGGACCCCAATTTTCTTATAAAAAATGGGTTTTGGAAAATTTTTTAAAACTCTGCCTAGTAATAGTTCTAAACACGCTTATTCGAAGTTTTCACGGGCACAAAGCACAAAAACCCCTCCAACTCCCCAAAATCACCCTTAAAAGTCACTGAGAATTTTTCTTATGAAAAATGGGTTTTGGTTAACTGTTTTCAAACTTTTCATAGTGATAGCTCTCAACAAGCTGATCAAACGTCTCCACAAGCACAAAATCCGAAAACCCTCCAAACTCCTCACCCTTAAAAGTCATTGGGGATTTTTTTTTTAATGGAAAATGGGTTTCGGCCAATTTTTTAAAACTTTGCATAGTGATAGTTCTCAAAACGTTGATTAAAAGTTTATACAGGCACAAAGTTTGAAAACCCCCTAACTCCCCCAAAATCACCCTCAACAGTCCCTGGAGATTTTTTTTATAGAAAATGGATTTCGGTCAATTGTTTTCAAACTTTGCATGGTGATAGCTCTCAACAAGCTAATCAAAAGTCTCCACGGGCACAAAATCCGAAAATCCCCCCAACCCCCCAAAATCACTCTAAAAATTTACTGGGGATTTTTCTTATAAAAAATGGATTTCAATCAAACGTTTTAAAACTGTGCATATTGATAGTCCTTAGCACGCGGATCTTTTCACGGGCACAAAACTTGAAACCCCCTCAGCCCCCCAAAATCACCCTCAAATGTCACTGGGGATGATTTCAACTGATAGTTTGGTTCTGCCGAATTTTTTGATAGTGTTGTAAAATTGTAGCCACTTAAATAGTTGCAGAGCTACAGCCTGACATCAACTGTACATGGATTTCTTACTGGGTATGTAACTTCTCCCCCCAATAACTCCTCCACGACTCAGACTCAATCTAACTAAATTTAGTTACAATTGACAAAACTTCAAAAATGCCGCAAGGCCAACTATCAGTCAAAATCATCCCCAGTGAACTTTAAGGGTAATTTTGAGGGGGTAGGGGGATTTTTCGGGTTTTGTGCAGTAAAAACTTTTGATCAGCGTATTTGGAGCTATCACTATATAAAGTGTAAAAAGATTGGGCCGAAACCCATTTTCCATAAGAAAAATCTCCAGTGACCTTTAATGGTGGTTTTGGGTGGGTTGAGGTGGTTTTAGGGTTTTGTGCCTTTAAGGTTTTGATCAGCGTGTTGAGAACTATCATTGTGCAAAGTTTTAAAACAATTGGCCAAAACCCATTTTTTATAAAAAAAATCCCCAGTGATCTTTAATGGTGATTTTGGGTGGGTTAAGGTGATTTTCGGGTTTTGTGTCTAAAGAAACGTTTGAGTTTTGGTTAATATTAGAACCTATTTTGGTTTGTACACCTGCGCTACGTTCTGTTAACAGTGGGCTATGTTAAAATGGAGTTTTTCCTTTAATAGTAAGTGTATATTTTTACCTACCATTTCAAAGTTATATGTGTTGAGAGGCAACGGTACAAAAGGGCCAAAGCTTGGTGTAATAATAAGGATGGCAATATAGCACGAAAAATATCAAGAAACAACAGTGTTTAGATCGTCAAGGATGTTTATCCTAGGTTTTAAATGGCGCGCAAGTAAAAGAATTGTGTAATTTATTAAAAATTTTATTTTTTTAACGCTGTTTTTCTATAATGCTGCTTATAATTTATTTCTTTGTGAAGTAAGAAATGTATATTGTAATATTTTTGTAATAAATTCTTTTAAAACAAAAACTTGAATTTTTATTTCGATTTAATAATGCATGTGTAAAACTTTGAGTAAAAAGGTCATGGAAATGTGGTAACTTTCACTTTTTAAATAAAAAAAATTACCCGCAATTAAACGGTCTAACATATTAATAATTTATAGTTGTCAGCTAGTTTTTACTACACATTTTTATTTAATTTGCTTTTAATAGATAAAAGTATTTCCATATCACCCAGCATAGTGATGCCCTTACTAGCCACTTCTAAGTAGTAGTAGTAGTAGTAGTAGTAGTAGTAGTAGTAGTAGTAGTAGTAGTTTTAATTTATGGCCAAATACTATAAACTTATCTGTTTTAATTTTTTTTAAGTAACTTGACATAAATCTTTTAAAGCATAAAACTTTTTTTAACACATTTTTACCTTCTTAATGCAATTCCGTCATTGGAGAATTCCACATTTTTAAATTAAGTTTACAAAGAAACTAGGTTGTAACAAGAACAAAAGAAAAATCTTTTAAGATGCAGCACACTAGAAAGAGTTTTTCATCTAAGGAAGCTAATAAAGTTTAGAAAACTTTTTAAATCCTATTACCATATTTTTTTCGGTCCTTAATGATACCTTTTCACAAAGCTTGTAATTAATACAAAGCTTTAGATGGTATCTAATTGTCTAGTTTCCTTAAAATCGTATCTTAATTACAATGTTATTTTTTGTTCCTTTTTTAATTCTTAAAAATTTTCTTTACAAATATATTAATTTTTTTAACTTGCTGTTTTGTTAGTAGGTATTACATCTATATTTTCAGTTATTTTATTATACAAGTGATTTTCAAAGTGTTAGTCACGACCTTAGTGGACATTGCGTTAAGAAACTATAGAGGGTTACGAAACATTGTTTATATCCTTTTTCATGTAGATTTGCTTTTTAAATTCAGGTAACATAACCTATTTTACACGTAAAAAATCATATAACTTTACTTTAAACGTCAGTAAATCCGTCATTACTTGACTGCGTAGGTGACCGCGAAATTCCATTTTTCCTCCGCCGGAGCTTTACTTTTCACTTTCCCGCCGGCGGAGAAAAAAGTGTTATCATAGCAAGATAGATACAAACAACGAAACAAGCGTCAACAACTCAATATTTATTAAACTAAAAACAAAACTAATATATAATTTATTACTTAATTGAATATTAAATGTACTTACCCAATGACTGCTTATCAATACGGCATTAAAAGGCAATCGAAATCGCATTTAAAAAAATAATCATTGTTGACAGTGTCCACTGACAGCTTTATGTTATATAACTATAGGAACTATTCACCGACACCGGTCTAAGCCGGCTTGCGAAACCATTTATCTTTAATAATTATTACTATTAAAAAAAGATGTTTTTGCATTGATTTGTAAACGTTTGAAAAAAAATTCATATTTTATTTGGAGAAAAAGTTACTTGTCATGGCTTGCTCTCTATTACCAGCCTCACTCCGTTCGGTTGTTAAACACGAGCGCGCCATAAAAATATTACTTTTTCTTTTATTTATATAAAATATTATACTATTTTTAATTTAAATACTTTAACATATTTTAAAAAAGCTTGAAAATTCCCACAAAAAGACAGGATGAGATAAGATAACATCAAAATTATACGATACTAAAAGATACGTCAAAATCAAAGATATATGGTAGCAAAAAATACGTTAAAACCTAAATTAAAGTCCAAAAGATAATATACAATACGAAAAGATCCGTTTAAACCGAAATGCAAGAAATAATATTTGATGCGAAAAGAACAATAAAATTAAAAAATAAAAAATATACGGTACTGAAAATACGATAAAATTACAAATATGCAATAACAAAGCGACACAATAAATTTCAAAGTCCATGACATAAGATATTTTATTTTAATTAAAGATGACCAGGTCCCCCAAAAAACTAAAGCTTAGCGTTTCATAATTTAATATTTTAATTAGTTTTTTTATGTTTATTAAAAAATGTCACTCACATCTAGAGATAATACGGATATTTTGGCTCACGAGCTTCTTGACAGTGTTGATATTACCGTGAAAGTCCAAAATTGGTGAATGTCAAAAATTAAAAAAAACACTGAACCGGAACTAACCAAAACTAACCACAACTAACCAAAATTATTAGTTTTAATCAAAACGCACCAAAGTTGTTAGTTTTGGTTAGTTTTCGTTCAGTTTATTTTTTAATACACCGGTGAATGTCGACATTCAACCATTTTCGGACTTTCACAGTAACATTGCTAATTACGCATGGGACATGCTTTATTAAGACTTGGCGCTAATTTAAAAGTGCTTTAATAATGATAATGTAAAAAAGGCAAATCATGGGTCTTTTCTAATATGTCTCCGCATTTTTACGTCTAAAATATAATTGGGGAAAATAAAAAGCTGTTTTGCTAATCAGAACTAACCATGATCGACTTAGGCTTAGGGCTTTTAAATTTGTCTAAATTATCCCTACATAGAAGTTATTAACAAATTTTTTATAATTTTTGATATGGTAGAAGTTATAAATTTTTTTAAAAGTGTAATTATATATTTCCCGGGTTTTTCTAATACGTTGTTAAATTTTTGTTTATACCTTCTACAAATAATTTAGACAAATTCAAATGCCCTAAGTTTTAGTCGGTCATGATTAGTTCTGATTAGTTAGAGCGGCTTTTTATTTTCCCCAATTAAATATCAGATATGAAAATGCGGAGACGTATTGAAAAAGACCCCAAATCATTACTTTACACATTAAAATTTAATTTTTTAGGTTATATCAAAATCGTTAGATTATAAGACATGCGCCAACACTGTCAAGAAGCCTGTGAGCCAAAATATCCGAGGTATCTTTGGACGCGAGTAAAAATGCCCAATTCATCTGTAATTGTTATAAATTATTTAAATTCGTAAAAAAAATCACAAAACTTATAAAACTTTCCTTTAAAAATGTACAAAATAACTTAGTTAATCGTCAAACGTTTTTTAATTTAAGTAAAAAAGTATTAAAATGCCAAAAATACTTTTAAACCTACCAAATACCGTTATAATTTATTTTATAAAATTTAATCTTAATTAAAAAATCTTTTGTTTACTTATTAAGGAAAAAAAGTCAATGAAAACTTTTTTGAAAAACGCCTCTTTAAATTAAAAAGAAATATACCTATTTTATTCTTTACACTTTACTTTCAGTATTACATATCTTTACAATAAACCTTTACAATACACTAAAAGCAACAGACAAAATCTAATTTAACCACTTTTTTAGATGGATTAAAATGCTTCCCAACAATGGATTTCTACACGATAATGGAGAATAACACAGACATCATTGGTGTGGATGATAGAATGAGTTCAGGAGATTACGGGGTAAGTACTTTGAGCCTGTATATTATGTTTTTGTATTTTCTCCCCGTGTTGCTATAGGAAATATGGAAAACGAAAACGTGCTTGGAAAGAAAGGTCAAAATGATATCTATGCGTATCTGGTAAGTTTAATTTTTTAATATGCGTAAAAGTTTTTATTACAAAAACGTAAAATTATTTAGTAGAACAAATTTTCTTAGGTAATGGTTTTTTCTCCTTAGTGGATTTTTATTTACATGGGCATATATTTTTGATTTTAGGAACATTGATGTCATACGTCTGGGTAGTCGTACGGGTTTTTAATGATTTAATACATAAATCTAAAAAGTAAAAATAGTACAGAAGCTTAGATAAATCATAATTGCTTAAATAAAGACCGCATTGAACCGCGTTTACATGACAAGTGTTAGTAGTTAATTTGGCAGATCTTTTTGTCTCCACAAAACGTCTTTAAATAAGTCCACCAAAATAAAAGATGCAGATGTATATACACTCATGGACAAAAATTTCGAATAAACTTGACATTTTCTATAAGACGCAATGCCATTCGATTGAACCAAAAATATTTCTATTACAACTTAATAATTATCAAACAAGGTGAAAGATGTAAAGTGTAAAAAAAGACAATCTCACAGTTGTGTATCATTACAGCATTTGCTGTGTTACTGGTAAAACTCATACGGCCGAGTGATGATCGCATTGTTAAATTTAGCAATGGACTTAGCAATTGTTAAAAGTTAACAACGATTTAGAATGTTTAACAAAATATCAGATTTTGACAGGTTGCCTACTAAAATCATTAAATAACACTGACAATGACGTTTTGTTAAACATTCTAAACCGTTGTTAACTTTTAAAAATTGCTAAGTCCATTGCTAAAACAACGCGATCATCACTTGGCTGATAGAGTGTTATACATTTTTAAATCAATAACGGCTATTAAATTACTTACATTTTTTAAATTTTCTACAAACCGTTGTTGTTGAAGTTTAAATATAAATCTTTTTGGTGTAGCTTATAAGTATTGCGTATCATGAAAAATTTCAAGATTATTCGGAATTTCTGTCCATGAATGTATACAGTGGGGTCCAATAGCTTTGCAGCAAATGAGGTACTTTTTTATTTGTAATTTGTCAGAAAGTTTCATTTTTTATAAAGGTTGATGCATTATGGTAAACTACATTACCAGTACTTAGTTTTATAAAAGTTAAAGGATCTATAAAGTAAGTGAAAAAAATTTCCTAAGAGTTAGGTAGCCTTATTTAAAAAAAATATTAACATGTTAAGTAGAAAGTTATTTAGAATCAAAAGTTATGCTTAAATACCAAGTCATCTTATTTAAATTTTATTTTTTTTAATTTTAAATTGCTTCTGCATAATACATATTTTCATTATTCTGATGTAATATTGTTTTAAAGTAGCTACAATTAATTATTTTTGTATACTTTTTTTTTTAAAATTGCCACATGTTTGTAAAATTTAACTGGATTTATCATTTTTTAGCTAACCGCTTCAGGTTTGTTGCAACGATATTTAACAACACTCTAAAATTTAACAAATAATTTTTTAACTAGGCAAATTTTTATAATAATAATGTTCTAATAATATCCATAAAAGAATCTCATTTACTTTATAATTTTTTTAAAATTTTTTGTAGAAGTGTGGAACAGTTGTTTAGTACCACACTTTCATAAGAACGTAAAAGAAAAATTCTATTTGTTAAATAGGACTTTTATATGTGATTATTATTATAAGTAAATATTTGCCTCGTTAAAAAAATTATTTGTGAAATTTTAGAGCTTTGTTAAATATGATGGCAACAAACTTGAAGTTGGCGGTAGCAAGATACATATAAGTTCAGTTAAATTTTACAACTACGCGAAAATTTAAAAAATTAATAAAAATGTTCTGGTTTAATTACTTTAAAAAAAATATTACATCAGAATAATAAAAATGTGTCATACAAGTGTAATTCAAAATTTTTTAAAGAAAAATTTAAAAGTTGAATAGGAGGCCATGATTTTGGTATTTATGCATATCTTTTATATCTAAACAGCTTTTATATTTAACATTTTGTTATATTTTTGCCTTGTTAAAAACACTATTTGTGAAATTTTAAAGCTTTGTTAAATATCGTTACAACAAACTTAAAGTTTTAATTATTTTAATTTTAATTTAATTAAAAAAAATATTTCAAAATGATTTGATTTTAACTACTTTAAAAAAATATTACATAGGAATAATAGAAATGTGTATCATAACATTCAAAATTTTCAAAAAAAAAACTAAAAAATTGAATAGGAGGCTATGACTTGGTATTTAAGCAGAACTTTTAAATCTTAACAGCTTTTATATTTAAAATTTTGTTTTATTTTTTGACTTACCTCCTAAGCAGTTTTAAATTTTTTTGACCCACCCTGTATGTGCTTTAACTTCTAATAAAACTAACTACTGCTAATATAGTTTGGCATTATTCACCAAACTTATAAAGAATGAAATTTTTTGTCCAATTACAAATAAAAATGTGTACAATTGGTTGCAAACCTAATGGACCACACTATATAACCCAGCTTAAAACCTAAGTATTGACCATAAAAACCGTTTTAATAACACTGAAAAGGCTTAGGTATGATGCGTTACGCATGGAAAGGGGGTAATTACCATTTTGGATCAGTACCCAGATAACCATCGTGGACGGCAATTAGCCGGGAACCTACCTCTGCAAATTGTAGTCAAGATGTTGAAAAAGCTGTCCATTAAAAGTTGTAGGAAAATTGGCAGTAAATTTCTTACAACTTAAGGACAACTTGGCTATAAAAAGTCACGGTGCAAGTTAATGTCGCTAAATTATACAGTATTGGACTACAAGTGTTGCTGACAATTTCCATGCTATTTGTGGTAGTAGATTGCCAACAACTTGTAGGCAAACTTACTTAGTAACGAATTGTCGTTAACTTAACGTCAAATTGGTAACAACTACTGATGAGTAACTTTTTGTTCAGTAACACTGACTATTTGGATATCGAAATTAATTGAGGAGATAAGGTAATGGGAGGGAGGTAACAAAATCTATAGACGGAACTGGCAATTTTTGTTACCATTTTGCGTTAGGTCATGGTCCTGTTTTGTAGAAGGCGCTTTGTGTTTTTAAAGATTTTGTGGTTTATTGGTGTGATCCATTTATCTTATTAGGATTTTTAAATAATTATTTGAATAAACATTGTCTTGTAAATATTTTTATAAAACCATATTTTTTCGTATTGTGGAGACATAACCCGAAATTATGTTTCTTGTATTCTTTATTGGTATTTTCCACACAGCAAGGAGAAGTGGGATGGCTCTTCACCGGTAAGTGCATGATTAATTTATTAATTGTAATTGTTTAAATTAAAATCCGTTTTATTTTATTTTTATTTACCATTGTTATTCTTATTTTTATGAAAGCCAGGGTCACGAGCAAAGAACTTTTGTTAAATATTAAATAAAAATTCTACTAAAATGTCCAATAAAAAAATATATTATTTTTATATTGTTATACTGGCATTTGTATTTGTTGCTTTAAAGAAATAAAGATTTTTAAAAAATGCCTGCTTGTCTTTATACAACAAATTGAAAAACCAGATATGCAACTGCTATTGTAAGTACGTCACAAAAAAAATATTTCCTTTTTCTTTTAAAAGTAGTTAGTTTCGTAACTAATTATATAGATATAAATTCTCATACACCTTTAATTTAAAGAGCTGTTGATCGAAGCCTTACTGACTTAGCATAACAATAAAATTATTTGCAAAATTAAATAACAAAGCTAGCCTGCATATTCAGAATTATAGGATGTCCATACTTTAACCGTGATCGACATATTGCCATGTTGCTTTTGCTTATAGCCTGTGACTTAAAAGTAAATATTCTGAAATTTTTAGCTCAGCAGATAATTATTTTTATGCATAAAATATTGTGTCACAATCCAGGTTTGTAACGTAAGAGCTTATGTGCTAAACTTATATTATATTTAGTTTTTAATTTGAAGGATCCTAAACAGTAAAAAGCCTGGTTGGATGTTGTAGGTAGAGATGCTAAAAAACTGTTTTCTTTGCTCACAGCATTTTAATGAAAATGACCTTGATAAGTCTTGTCGATCATACATGCTATTTCAGCAAAAGTGGTTTTAAGGCATAAATATGTAAGTCGTACAGTTAAAAATTATATCTTTTACAAATATATGTTACGCATATGATACCATAAGTAATGGGTAAGTACAATGTTACCAAAAAAGCTTACATCATGTATAAAATTTTATGATATTGATTTATTGTAAAATTGTTTTCTTATAAAACTTGTTAAAGAAAGACTAAGTAATAAAGTAAAATAGAGCAGATCTTTTAGGAATATGATAATTTGCTACAAATGAAAAATCTTTTGAAAGTTAATATTTTTTCAAAAAGAGATTAAAAAAATAAAAATAGAAGCTTAAAAGACATATAAATAGAAAAAGTATTAGACAAACAGATTTTTTTTCCTTGGGTACCAAATTTTCAGTTACTCTGTAATAAATAATACAGAAACACAGTATTTTGGGTCTTCTATATTTGTATATTGTTACAAGAGAACCACTTTTGCAGACAAGAGTAAGCGACTCCTCCATGTATCTTTTAGTGTTATTTTTTTTTGCTTATAAGGGAGATGTCGGCAAATTCATATAATCTCTTAAAACCGAAGAAATTTCATTTTTGGAGGGAATATAATGATAAATATCGGACCAAGTGGTATAACTTTTTAAACTACCATTATACCTGACTTTATAAATATATGACCATTGTTTTTTTCTGTAACACAGGGCTTTTTAACTCTCAAATAGAAATATATTAGTTTTCTATCAATCCGTTTAATGTTACGCTGTCAAACTTCTTTGACAAATCAAGGCGAATTGTTATCATATTATTTTTTCCTGATTTTATACCTTTGTTTGAAAAATGTTAATATTACGGAAAACGACGAAGTTTTTATTCTCGGAGACTGCGCCGAAAAATTCCTAAAGTGGTACGCCATTGTTAATATCAGTGGAAGATCGGAAGTCAGCTATATGCAGTTACCACTTTGGTCTAGGGCACCGATATCTACATTGTCCATTCTTCAGTCTTTTTGCAAATCTTAAGGCAAGTTTTTTGTAACCAGTCTTTTACCCAATTAGTCAAATTTTTAAATAAAAAGTCGTTTAATATTTAAATTATAAATATAATTATGTAGATAGTACTAAGTTGATATTAGCAAAACTCATTTAAATCCTATGTATTTCTGGTAGTATTTTTTGTTTAAAAATTAAAAGCAACCCATATTTCTTAACCAGCAAGTTATAAAATTATTCGTGAGATTAGAAGCTGACAACAGGTAGCCTTAGCCGCAGTAAAATAACTTACGTGTCATGACATTGCTCGGGTTATTTAATACTAGATTCATTTCAGACGTCGTTAAATAAAAAATAATTTAAGAATATACCGGGTGACACAGCGAACATTAACAACCCATTTTTATT